>JAQGBX010007734.1:0-11141 GCA_034698745.1 Megaphyllum sjaelandicum
CAATGTATTATTAAACTGACCAACTACAATGTATTTTAAACTGACCAAATACAATGTATTTTTAAACTGACCAAATACAATGTATTTTTAAACTTACCAACTACAATGTATTTTTAAACGGACCAAATACAATGAATTTTTAAACTTACCAACTACAATGTATTTTTAAATTGACTAACTACATGTCTAGCTAAGCAACTAAAATGTATTTTAAAAATTGACTAAATATTTTTTTAAATTGACCAACGTTTTTTAAACTGAGCAACTATTTTTAACTGACCAACTACAATGTTTTTTTTATCTTAGCAACTAGAATGGATTTTCAAAATTGGCGTAATATTTTCTAAATTACTAAATATTGTTAAACTGAACAAATATTTTAGCTTATCGACTATTTTTAAGCTTACATGTATTAACTACTTTTAAACTGACCAATTATTTTTTGAACTGGCGAAATACAATGTTTTTAACCTTATTTTTTTTTTAAATGATAAACTATTTTACAACTGATCAACTATACAGTATTTGTTAACTGATGAACTATTTTTAAACTGATCAACCAGAGTATTTGTTAACTGATGAACTATTTTTAAACTGATCAACCAGAGTATTTGTAAACTTAACAACTGTTTTTTGAACTGATTGATTATTTTTTAAACTGGGGAAATACACTACATGTTTTCAACCTTATTTTTTTTAAAGTGATAAACTATTATAAAACTGATCAACGACGGTATTTTAAACTTAACAATTATTTTAAAACGAACAATTTTATTTTTTTTAAACTGAGTTAACTGATCAACTATTTTTAAACTTACATTCTAGTTTTTTTTTAATTGACTACAGCTGTAACAATTTTTCAAAAGTTTAGTCTGCTTTTCTAATTTTCCCGCTATTTAGTTAATTGCTCCCCGTTTTACAGCTTTTTATTTTTTGTACCATTCTCACCTGGTGGTCATTCTCCCCACGCTGTCCGACATAAAAACTTAACGATGAGTCCTGACCGGTGGTCATATGGTCATTTGGGGTCCCCTTTTCCAATCCGCACTCAGACGGATAAGCTGTCTGTCCACTCGCTAAATGAGATTACGACGGGCAGTTTAGCCCCCTCTTACGTAAAACTGACCGCTTGACCACGCACTCTTATCCTCCCCAACCTCGCTTTTAGACAATTGACTGGAAAAGAAAGCAGTTAAGACAGTTTTGACTTTAATCGTCTTCAAATGGGCATGAATGTCAGCGCGGTCAGCGGAATTCCAAATTGAAAACTGACCATTGCCCGGCGCTGGTCAAGTTCAGTTCTATTGAAGACTCGTGCTGAGAAGGAGTACGATATTATTCATTATTTTATCATCTTACAATTCTTTTCTTTTCTTTCTAGGTAAGAAAATCTTGTTTATTGGACCCCTAAAAAAGGGTTGATTTGAAAACTGCGAAAATCTGCGATCAAATTTTTGGTAAGTTGAAGATCAAGATAAAATTATGGTGCAAATATAGAATACTAATACATAAATAAACGAATCGAACGTTGTATTAACGGTAGATGGAACTTCAACGTTCTAATATAGGCAAATTGAACTTTTTGATTGAAATAGAATATTGATCGTTCTGGTTGATCGGCAGAATGGAACGTTTCGGATGTAACATTTTTATTGGCATCGTTCTGGCTAATAGACAAATGGAACGTTTCATCTGACTTAAATGAGGAGTCTTGTGATTCAGAAAAATCAAACGTTTTGTTTTGATACACAAGATAGAACGTTCTGGGAGTCGAACGTTCTGATTGATGGGTAAATCGAAAGTTTTAACTGATAGACAAATCGAACGTTCTCATTGATAAACACATAATGGAACGTTTTCATTGATTATCACATGCAAATATTGATTGGCAAATTGGACGTTTTGCATGATTCAAATGTTCTGATTGATACACATAACGGGACGTTTGACTGAATATGCACACATATAAGAACGTTTTGATTGATATTCACATAAAAAGAACGTTCACATTGATATGCATGTGCAATTATTGATAGACAATTGGTCGTTTTAATCGAACGTTCTGGTTGATACACACAACATAGAACGTTCTGATTGATATACACAAAATAGAACGTTCTGATGGCTTATCATGGCTATATACAAATTGGAACGTTTTGATTTACAGTATATACTCAAAATGGGACGTTTTGATTGATGAACAAAAACATCTATAGACAAATTATACGTTTTGCATGATGGACACATCGAACGTTCTGATTGATACACTGAAATGTAAGGTTTTCATTGGTATATACAAAATGGAACGTTTGAATGCTATAAAAAATGGAACGGTTTGATTGCTTTATAGATAGAAAAATAATGAAAGACAAATCGAACATTTGGATATTGACATTTCAACGCACATGAAATTGAAGGTTCTCGCGTTTCCTCTCCAAATGCGTTCCATTAAAGTCGCATTTCGCCGCCGCGGGATGGCGCCACGATCTTAAGTCCATTAAAATCCCTTTTTCGTGCTATTAAAATACTCCGATCGGAGAATGGACAGGTTTGCGCAATTAAGCGAATCACTGGCTTTGAAATCCTAACCAAACACGCATATACCCGAAGCTGTAAAATGGCCGAAAAAGGGCGCAACGCCATGCAGCCACTTTCGCATAGTTCTCATTCCTGGACCACCCTTGACCGGTCGCTTATGAATTTTAGCCGCAAATTTCTTCAGGAAAAGCACACGCGGGTGGGCCGAGCAAATGGGGGGATTATTCGAGCGCGCCCTCTAGCGAAATTTTTCGTGCGTCCAGATTGTCGGACTGTCGGAGTGGACCCACACCTCCTTTTCCGATCTTAATCTCTTAATCTGCTTTTTGCGATAATAATTTTCCACCCCCCTCATTTTGAGAATTAGGATTAAAATCAGCATAATGGACGATATTGGTCATCCGGTGACCCTCGGCTAGCACCATTCAAAGGCCATTTAGGACAAAATATATTTTTTTTTTTGCTTTATGGACTGCCCACTTTAACCTCGTTAATTCACGAAACTCCATTTGGGAAATAAATTTTGATCGCCCCCGCTATTGAATTAATCGTCGAACGAACTGGCCACCGCCCACCGGTCAGGTTCGGACTGGCCGCTCGTTATCAGATAAATAAGTTTTCCCCAAAAAATAGACATCAAAAGGGACAGCCGTAATTCGTGGGGGATGCAATGGGAAATGGACGCGGATTTGTCTGTAAAGTTTTTTATCTGCGAAACGATCGTGTTACTGACACCGATCGAATCGGTACCGCGGGGTGCCGCCACGACCGACGATCGTCCATTTATAGAATAAGATATACATGTGCATGGAGCTTTGCGCGCGTTATCTCGAAAACTACTCCAGGTAGAACGGTATGATAAGTTGCATTTGTCCTCCCATTTTCACGCCTTGGATGTTGGGCCAATGTGCGTATTGCTACGACGAACGATGCTTGAGTTATAGGCGTGCAAACCTCATTTGCATGCAATCGTTGTGACTAATGAATCAATATAGGAATTTATTGAGAAAGAGCAATGTGACTATAGAGACATTTCCTATTGTTTTCACTCTCTATATATAGCTACAATAGCAAACAAACGCTTTTGCTACGACCAACGACGATCGAGTTAAAGGCATGCAAACCTCATTGTTATAGTCGTTGTGTTTGAAGCATCTCTGAAACTATTTGAGATGTAGCGATGCGACCAAAAATACTTTTCCTATTTTTGTTATGCTCTACATGTAGCTATATACAAAACGACTGTATTTTGCTATACGATGAACGACGCTCGATTTATACGACATAATGCATTACATTAATTACTTGTTTCGACTAAAATATCTCCGAAATTGTAGATATAGAAGGATAATAGTAAATGACTTTTTCCCTCCTGTTTTGATCTTCTACAGATTACGAAATGTCATAATTTGCTACGATGAACGATGCTCGAACTATACAGACGACAAAAATCGTTTGGTCCTTTTTTTTGAGTTAACTATCTCGGAGACTACCTAAGCTAGATCACTACGCATCAAACGGGGAGTTCTAGCTTGATCTATCGTTCGCATACAAAAAAAACCACACGTCATACGACTAACGATGCTCGAGTTATTTACACAAATGCATTTCTTAGCTTCCAATTACTACATAAACAGTGCAGGATTTGTGATTTGTTATCTGTCCGCTCGATGGCGCTGCGAGCTGAGAGTGGCTTATGGAGGCAATAAGTTTAAAACCGATGTCTGGGCTGCTTCTTCAGAATTTGATATCTTCGTCTATGAAATATGGCTTCCTGTTTGCGCATTAAAACAGCTGCTCTTCTCTAAAAATATGGCACATTGGAAGAGCATTAGCGCACTTTGTCAAAAAACGACCCGAAGACGAAAAAAAAACTAACCAACCGCAAAAAAATCAACCCAAAAAAAAAAAATCTCAAAACCCAAAAACCCCTGTTTGAAACTCATTCGATAAATCCTATAAATATATCACGAGGTCGTGGCGAGTGTAAACCCTACTAATGCTCCGTATGAAGACCAAAAAATACCAAAATACAATCCCTTCCTGACGCTAAAACCCCCGACAAAGAGCCGCTTCCGTTCCCGTTTCGCGAGATGGCGCCACTGCAACAATGGCAGTTTAGTTTGGCAGTTGAAAGTTGTTGGGTTTTTTTTAAATAACTTTGCAGATAATGCAGTATAGGATGTATAGGTGTTTGATGCATTTGCAATTATTGGTGTTAACTGCCACTTGTGGGTCATGTGATTGAATGACTTAAAATAATCAAGACAAGCGTCTGCTAAATTATGAAACGTTTTGTAAAACTATTTAAAATATTAGACATTAGTAAACAAAAACTTAATCATTTTGCCTTAGGACCCATACTAAATATCTTCTTTGTGTTATGTTCTTGATTAAAATTTTATAAAATATTTTATACAAATAATTGAAGTTTACGAAAACTTTGGAATGATTTTCTGTGTGACATTTTATTCGTCTGCTGAATATTTTTTAATGAAACGTTTTGTAAAACTATTTAAAATGTTAGACATTATTAAACAAAAATTTAATAATTTTGCCTTAGGACCCATACTAAATATCTTCTTTGTGTTAGGTTCTTGATGAAAATTTTCCAAAATATTTGTACAAATAATTGAAATTAACGAAAACTTTTTGATGATTTTCTACGTGACATTTTATTGATCACTGAATTCATTTTGTTTGACTTTTTTTATAAATCATTTCATAACGTTTTTCAATTGTTTCCCAAAAATGTGAAAACGTTTGAAATTCTCTGAAAATGGAACTTTTATGTTTTGCATCATGTCTATCAAAATGTATAATGGGATCATTATGAACTTTTTTTGAGAAAATTCCCGAAAGCATTTTAGCTTCGTGAAAAAGCAAACAGTAAACTATATAAAATTTCCATGATAACTAGATTGATTTTGTAGACTTTTCCATGGATTATGATTCAAGTTTTCCCCAAAACATATGGAACATTTTCGAAACGTTCTCTATGAGAAATCGAACTTTTTTCATTTTGCATGTCTATCTGAACGTAATGAGAGCCACGTGGGAAATTCGTGAAAAAATTCTCCGAAATTTGTTATTTAGGTGCATTGACTCTTAATTGATATTTGGGACATTGTTGGCTATGCAGCGGAAGTTGCGTGCTTTTGATTTGTGGGCCTTTGAGTGCCCTCTGCTGGCTCTTCGCTCGTAAATTCCCCCCTTTGATAGATTGAAATTGCCAATGGAAATGACAACCGATGGCTGGACACTTTTTTATTTGGGATATTTTGCTGAGTTTTTTTTCATACCAACGGGTGTTTTTCTCGTAGTCGTGGTTTACTTTTCATGTTTTTTTTTGCTGGATCTGTCGAAAAAACTGCGGGACATTCGCGTGAAAAATTCCCGAAAATATATTTTCGGTCGAGGATGGATGGCCCCCATATTCCACTCGCTCAGCCAATCTGTTTCCCTCACTCGTGTTTTTCACCGAAAATTAATTATGCCCAAGATTTCATTTTCCCAGTTGGTTTGTTGCAAAATTCCAAACTGAATCGAAAATCAAATATATATATATACTGTTACTGTATATCAAGTTTGCCAGGACGTTTAAAATACACTAACTCCCCAAAGGTGATTTTTGAATGAACTTTCAAGAGTGACCACTAATTGACCTGTCCATTACTAACTGACCATTTCAATTCGAAACTGATTGAAAATAATTTTCGTCATTTCTGAAACTTTGGTTTGAAATTTTTGTTTAAAATTTTAACAAATCAGAAAAGTTGATGTTTGCATGTGGTTATGAATGTTTATGAAAGTTTGCATGTTGAAGTGGCATTTTTTAATGAATGTTCAAGAGTGACCATGCACTGGCGTGCTAATTGCAAGCTGAAGTTGTAATTATATTCCCCAGCAAATAATTACCATTACAATTGATAATCAATTGGCTCGTAAATTTACAAGCAACAAGAAACTGATTGAAAACAATATTCGTCTATTCTGGTTTTGTTGTTCAACTTTTGTGTATTTGTTAGGTTTAGAAATCGATTTCAAATTGTGTGGTATTCATGCATTCTCGTGCTCTTTATGTTCATACTTGATTTTTAATTGAACTTCAAGGAACTTTCAATTGAACTTTCAAGGAAATTTCAATTGAACTTTCAACCACTGACTGACCTGCCCATTTTGACCGCTCCAAGTTTAAAGTATTTATATAAATATAGCATTTGTCTATAGTTTTGATTTTGCACAACCTCGAGTGTTTAGCTTATCACAGTGCACCAAGGAAACTTTAACTGAAACTTGGTTTCTGAAACAGGAAACTCAGTTAACGAAACTTGAAATTCCCAGTTCGGGAAGTCGGTTAACCCCTCAATTCGATAACTAATTAATTGGATTCCATGCGTTTAGGAAATCAAGTTTTAGTTTGTTTTCTTGGTGTGTTCCCAACCCCGCTTTAGAAGTGACACAACTCATTTAACCGAAGCTGTGATAAACTAAGATGTGCCATTTTCACTGCATGAATATAGAGCTCATTTTGCTTCACTTAACACCGTCTTAAACCAAAAGTTAAAATTTATCCTCACAAGGCAATTTTTTTTAAATTTGGACTGTCAGACATCAGAAATTGTTTTTTTTTATTATTTCGGAACGTTTATTAGTGTTCTATATTTGCGCAAATTAAGTTCTCATTCAGAACACATGCATGTCCAAATATTAATTATTATTCATTCCTTAAAAGTGTGAAAACTTTATGAAATTCTATAAGAAATGGAATTTTTTCTTTTGGCATCATGTCCATATGAATGTACTGAGAGCCACGTGAAAAATTGTTGAGAAAATTCCCCAAAAACTTTTTAGCTTCGTCATGAACCTTTATATAAGTGTTCTATATTTGCTCAGGTTTCGTTCTCATTCGGAACACATGCATGTCCACGAGTCCAACTAATTGTTGCTTATTCCTAAAAATACGGTGTGTGTTTGTCGACTAATTCGAGGAACCCTTTGATTTCGGTCACGCACGTCTTCGACCGCATACTTTCGTGCTGACCCGCGAATGTGTTGGTCGGAAGGTCAAAGGTGAGCCCGTTGTCATCCATTCGTAAAAGTGACCCCATGCGTGCGATGCACGAAAATCTCCTTATTTCTTTTAATTTTGACAAATGATTTGTATTTGTTGTTATCCCCGGGATAGATCGTTAAATTCATAAATCGTTCAATGACTTTTCGTTTGCTGTAATATATAGGCCCATGGGCCATTAACCTCCTCTCTTTTTGCCTTTTCAACTTTTGAAATGTTGCAACTTTTTTTTTCCGTCTCGGTCAAGGAATGAAAAACAACGATTAGTAATCGAGAGTTTTATTGCCGAAAATGAAAAATATACCAGTTGAAAAACGTGGGTGAATGAAGACGTTGAAAACGCGTAACGTTTTCGATGAGTCAAGAATTGCGATTGTTGAAAATTTCAAATGTCATATGGACGCGTGCGGAAACCATGCATGTATGGAACATGTACAAAACACGTTCTCACAATGCATCCTAACACCTCATCAACACGTGTTTAAACGCGGTTCTTAAATCTCTACAAATGGTTGAGAAAACGACGTGTTTTCGGGAAGTATTGTGCATCTCTAAGACATGTTCAGATATTCCAAATTTAATCTGGACCTGCTTGTTAACATGTTCGGCTTGTTGTGAAAATTTGGAACACTTTAATTTCATGAACAAGTACAAATATATCTATCAATTTGTGTACATGTATGTTATCAGTTAAGTTTAGTTAAGGTGTTATCAGTTATGTTGAATTAACGTGTTATCAGCATGTTTCTACATGTAAGTCATGTTAAGATATCCCAAATTTTATATACACCTAGCTGAGCGTGTTTGTTAACGTGTTCCGTTTGTTGTGAAAATTTGGAACGCGTTAATTTCGTAAAACTAGTCAAAATAATATCAATCAACTTGTATGTTATCAGTTGATGTGATGCTATTATGTGATATAAGCATGTTTCTAAGACATGTTAAGATATTCCAAATTTACACCTGGACGTGTTTGTTAACACGTTTCGTTTGTTCTGAATATTTGGAACACTTTAATTTCATGAACAAGTATACATCTATCAACTTGTATATGCTATCAGTTAAGTTTCTAGTTAAAGTTAATGTTTCTACATGTAAGTTATGTTAATTTAGTCCACATTTACACCTTAACTGGGCGTGTTTGTTAACGTGTTCCGTTTGTTGTGAAAATTTGGAACGCGTTAATTTCATGAAACTAGTCAAAATAATATCAATCAACTTGTTTGTTATCAGTTGATGTGATGCTATTATGTGATATCAGCATGTTTCTAAGATGTTAAGATATTCCAAGTTTACACCTGGACGTGTTTGTTAACATGTTTCGTTTGTTGTGAAAATGTTGAAACGTGTTAATTACGTGTTACTATGGCCGTTATAAACATGTTACATGTTTCTAAGACATGTTAAAGATATTCCAAATTTACATCTGGACGTGTTTTTTAACATTTTTTTATATTATTTGGAACCTGTAATCCAAAGATAGTCCAAATTTACATCTGGACCACATTTGGATATTTGGACATCTGGAACACATTTACATTTGGAACATGTTATCCAAATCAACGTGTAAATATGCATTCCATTTTGAACTCGTGTTTAAGTAAAGCTAATTGACTCGCTATTCCGCATATCTCAAAGTAGTTTAAGAGAAAATTCCAAACTCTGTCAAGATTTATTGGAGTTTCTCAAATATGTGGGGATGTGGCAGTCCGAGACTGCTCGGGACAAAAAAAAACCTGAAGCGTTCGATGATGTTCCCAAATACCAATTTCTGGTTTCGGTAAGGAGGTCAGGAGTTGACCCCGCGCGAGCAGGTACGTTCTGGTCATCCGTAAATCACGCCATTTTTCCATGTTGTTTCTGGTGTTGTTTCTGCCATTTCTCGTGAATTGTTCGCTCGACGAACCGCCATATTTCATCGGGACTCGGATTTTTCGATGGCTCAACGAAATTCTTTTCGAGGTTTGAATTTGAGCCGATTATAAATCATATCGGGACGAGGAAACGCTGCGAATAATTCCACAAAACGAGAAACAAAAATGAGAATTGAACATGCATCGGACACCCGTTGTTCAAATCTGGTTTGAAATTGAAATCCTCATAAATTTGGACAAAAAAAAAACAAAAAACAGGGATTGATACACTGTTGTTTACGGTTCATTTGTTTGAATAGACGAGGCTTTTAATATAAATATCGAAATGAAGTGACTTTTGATAGTCAGAGAATTAGGGTCACGTGCTATATCTGAGAAAGTTTCTAAAGCAAAATCTTCGGTTAATTCTATGTGTATTTCTACCGAATTAATCTTCGTTACTTTATTTAACTTTTTCTTTAAATTTCTGTCATTTTTTAAAGTTTTGTCACAATATTCTTTGAAGAATTTTGTATGAATGCATGTATTCGTCAATCTTAGCTTCTAATCTTGCTTTCTAAACCAAGCATAATATTTATATCACACAAAAAACTGACTTGATTCGAATTTTGAACATATCTTCGTTTCAGAACATGTTCGAGTACTTTATTTGTACTTAATTTTTTTGCAGCGTTGAAAAATTCGATCTAGCTTAAGGGTGCGAGCACATAGAATGCTTATTGCAGGCGCTTACCACTCGGCGTACACTATAGCGCCAACAAGCGGGATTAAGAATGCGGCATGCTTTTTCAATAAGGCTTTTTTTTTTTAAATAAACAAAGAAAGCTTAGCTGAGCCAGGCTAAACTTACAAGAAGCGCTTATAGAAGCTTTCTAGAATGTTTTTAACATTCATTTTTGGAAATCTGAAAGCAGATACACGTAGAAAGACGTACACAGAGTGGCACACAGATCACTATTGGTCAAAAGTGTAGCCATCGATTGTATGCAGTCATCCTTGTACCGTAATAACGTGTCCTAGCTGCGCTCATCATGAGATGCTAATGCGCATGTGCAAGGTTTTATGCGGGATGTTTTGCCTAGCACAACGCATGCAGTATACGTGGCGCCACCAAGCACACTGACCATCACCCTGATATCAACGTTCACGGTGCGCCCAAAAGGTGGAAACAAGAAGCTGACAACAAGCACGAAAGAATCTGAAAGAAGCAAGTTGAAAGTAAGCATTGTTAGTGCTCGCACCCTAAGGTCTATGCAACTATCATTTTCTATGATAATTACGAAATTATGAGATACTTTCAATGAAATACATCTATGTTTTGTACAGTTTTAATGCAGGTAAAAATAACTTAAAATTGTGAATTTTACGTGTTTAAATTTACCATATGTCAAATTTTGATTAATTATGTAATCTATTAAGTTGATCAGCACTTTAAAAAAAACGGTACATTTTGAAGTTTTAAATTATTTTGGGAAAATTTTGTGAATTGGAAATTAACACTTTCTAAACATATAGTCAGAACATTCGTTATCTATAAAACAAAACATTTGATTGAAAATATTTCATTTCGTTTACTATAAAAAATGTAATGTTCTATGTAGAATATGTTTATATGAATACGCTCTATTTTTGTCGTTGAAGGATTCGATTTCACT
>JAQGBX010007735.1:0-11141 GCA_034698745.1 Megaphyllum sjaelandicum
CATACTTTTCGATTTTTCGATATATGAACTTTCGATTATATGAACCACCTCTGGTCCCAATTAGTTCATATAAAAGATGTTCTACTTACTATATATTTTTATTATAAAATAAATGCTTCAATTTTAAGTGTATTTTATTAAAATTTAATTATCAATGAATTATTTTTGACTGATTTCATTGGTGGTTTTAAGCTTACTTCTTCGGACGTTATTTACGATAAATAAATAACTTTACAACGTTACCTTGTTAATAGTATGTTTGGTATTAAAAATATAACATGTATTCAACGTTTATAGTACAAATTTAAACTTACAAAACGCGACATTTTACATGAATATCTCACATAAACTGGCTGGTCAAAATGTTGACCAATAGGCAAATTACGTGAGGTACGTGAATATTTCACGTAAAGTCGCTGGGCAAAATGATTGCACGAAGTTTTCATTACCAGTGTAAAACAGGGGAAATGATTGGCTTTAAGAAGGGGCAATACACTGTACTGAAATATTTGCTCTAAAATGAGTCACTGGTCAAAATAACTTTGAACTATTTTGAACGTTACTTCACGACTGTCAAAGTACGATTCGTAAATCGTAAATCGTAAATGTACCCCCTTTTTTAAACCGAAGAGTTTCTGCTAAATACAAAGAGCGCGTGTAAAAATGAATCAAGAATATCGAGAAAAGGTTTCGCGCATCCGCTCGTTTCCATGACTTTCTGGCTCGTGACTTCGCGATAGGTCAGAAAACCCAAACACGCCATAATGGCTCATTTTACCACTGGGATTAATTGTTTTTCTGGGGTTTTTTTGTGCCAGAAACACAATGGCGGAAAGGATCCTCGAAGATGTCGTCCTCGTTTTTTTTTCGCCATGACAACTAAGGCTACAATTGTATACTGTATACATGCATAAAGTTTCAGCAATTGCGCTGAAATGTCGCTGAATATACATGTATCTCGAAACGTATTCTAAGACCTACTGTATAACAGGGGCCATTCCACGCCAGCCAGCGAAAACTATGGGCACATGCCTAATGTAACATGGATCATCATGTGGTCGATTGCCATATGAAAAAAGAAAGTGGGCGGTGAGAGAATTGTGAATTAATGCAATATTCCGAAATAGGCGCCATTTTATGAGAGTCACGTGATTCCGTGGCTTTTCCGCCATCCTAATAGTGTGATAACAGAAGGCGATTTCCCACGACTTAAAATATACGCCCTGATGCAATCTAATGCATTAAATATAAAATTTCTGAAGCTTCTAGCATCTGCAATGTATTTTGAAGGCGTAGCAGCTCCTTCACCTCCAGCCCCAGGTAGCGAAATGACAGGTTTATTCCTTTTTTAAAAAAAAAAAAAGTTTTCTGGCGTGTTTATATATTCAAATTGGGATGATGTAACAGCGATTTACATATTTCAATTTTCACACTAATGCGGTTGGTTAGTCTTATTTCTAGTATATCCATATACCGTCAAATGCGAAAGAAAATCATCGGAAGACATACTGTATATGCTGTATTCACAATGAACGAATTGAACATCAAATTGGCTAAAAATGCCATACATCCTTTATACGTAATTTCTACTTTTTGGCTGTCATTAAAGAAAAAATGGTCGAGAGCTCTACTTTGTCCTATAATATATCGCATTCATTGTACATGTATAATCTATGGAGACATAAACTGGTAACAGAAAAAGACCGAAAAACCTAAAACCGGTGACGTTTTCAAGATGGCGTCAACGACCGTTTATGTCTTCAATTGCTTCATTGGAAATACAGCAGTACATGAATCGAAAGTTATTTCGTAAAACTACGATTTACAAGGTACTCGTTTAATCAAGGATAGCATGGACGACCTTAATTAAAGTTTGAATTCGGTGCATCTATTCGCATCGCAGAAATTTATTTAACTGAATAAAAGAATTGGCTGACATTCGTTGTCATGTTTTGCATGGATGTATTAAATATTCGAATTAAATTCCTTGCCCTGCAGTCAGTACATAAAATTGTAGTACCATTTGGCAGAGGGAATCATTATACAAATTAAGTCAGACTGGTCATGATAGACCCCAACATCACAATTTAGTTGTATTTCTCGTATTTTGGACTTTAACAAGGAGGATGGAATTGTTTATAGTCCTGCATCAAAAATGCTTTCTGTTGCCATATGGAAAACATAAACAAAAGTGGAAATCGTAAATTCGGCAGCTATTCAGAGTTTATACCGATTTCAGAAAGAAAACGGTTATGGAAAAGATTACAACCTTTTTAAATCTCTGCAAGTTCATTATATCTACACTTATTTTTGTGATAAATTTAAATACTTTACTTAAAATCGCCCTACGTAAACGAGTACACGTATACAGTGGACGAACAAAAGAGCGGATTGTAAAGTTTGAGTATCCTTCATTAGAAATGCTTGGAACTATAAGTGTTTCGATTTACTAATTTCGTTTACATTTATGTTCCTTTTTCACTTTATGCACATAGCCTGAAAGTAATTTGATACAATATTTTTAGTATTTTTTTCATGAAACAAAGTTTTTGTATACATGTACACTGTACATGTGTTAAATTGGACAATGAGGACCAAGTGTGGAATTCTCCACTTGTGGCGTCATGTCGGCGCTCAAAAGTTTCTGATATTGGAATATTTCTGGTTTCGGATTAGTGATACTCAATTTCTACCATTATTCCAGAACCTTCTGTAAATTAGAAGATGGAACAAATACCGTAAAACTTTTTGCCACTTTTGAAAGATTTTAAGAATAAATATTGCCAAATAAAATTGTAAAAATAATCTAACTTGACTCGCAGCCGTTGTGTGGGTGGAACACTGCGCATGCAATTGCGCAATACGTAAGTGCATGTCTTGTAAGCGTGAGGTCAATTTCGTCCTTTTGGCGTCAAGCAGCTAGCTACTTGTATGATGGACAAAACTGGTCTTAGCGGCAAACTATCGAGAAGTCGACTGAAACTTTTTTGTTCCTCGTCTTCAATGGCTGTCTATGCCTAATGCAAGTCCATTTCTGACATTTGCTCCCAATAGCCTCTTAAATTGTTCACAGACTGACAGTTAATTATTTGGATGTTTCTCCAGGGGCTAACTGCCTGGGCTAAAACCGTATCTGCCGGTGAGTAGTAATTGACTGAATGCACCTAGCGTACTTTTTTATTTCTATATCGCGGAATCATTTTATAGACTTTGTTGCGGTGGAATGGTTGCATGGTTTTAGGAGAATGAGACTTCCAAGTACGCTGCCATTGGGGGGTGTCGATCCCCTGCAATGTACATTCGCTCGCATTAAACGTAAATGGCGGATATGTTCACTCGTGTATTTTATCCGTAATTTTATCATAATGTTACTGTGACGGCTGAAAAATTAAAGTATTAACAACCAAAAAGTATGCCATTTTCCATTTAGTGCGGTTTCAAAGTCATGGCACGTCGATTAAGATTCCTAAAGAAGTTAAATTTGACAGACATACTGTAATTACAAAATGTTAATATCTTGTGTAATTGATTCGGTATGATATTAACTGATAATTTTGCAAAACAATTATTATATGTATTTAACAAATTGTATAAATGAAAATGTTGTTTTACAGCGCATCTGTGTCATTGTCGAGTTTTTCAAAACTTTCCAAAGTTTACAAAATCGTTAAAGAATCTTTGAAGATTTCACGCTTTGAAAAATTAAAATTTCATGTAGACAGCTATTTTAGCAATCCGTACGGTCGTTTTATTCACCAATAAAATTGAAATACCTGTCCTCTCTTTAAAAATTCTTTAAAAAAAATGACAAAACAGGGATATGAACTCGTGGAGGGTACAAACGTGGGACTTAATAATTAATTTTTCCGTACTACGACCCCGGATAAACGTAGTTGCATCTACTCTGGTTTCAACACATACATGTAAATGAAGTATTACCGTTGTAAATTTAATTTCATTATATCGGTTTATTGGTCAATGCAAGTACCTTTATTGCGCGGCCAAATACAGTGCTTACATCATTAATAATACACAGGATGGAGTTTTGAGTAATGAAAGATTGATGATGGGTGCTTGTTTTTCTGCGAAGGTTTCCGTAGTTCAAAACAAATATTAAACTGGCCCATGATCGTTTGATACGTGATGAGTATTAATGTTGTGCAATATAATGGACAACTCAGTAATATTCCATATCCGTGAATAAATTATTTAAGAGTTGAAATGTAAAGTGAATTTAGCACCGAAGATTAGCGCAAGCCGTTAAAGAAGTAAATATTGATCGAATTGATTCATCATGGTAACGCTTTGTCACCAAATTACCGCTTTCTTCTTTTTAGATGTCATTTTCTAGTTAAATCCCCATATACAACCCCTATTTGCAGAGGAAATTTCCATAGTTTGCAATTTTTTAAATAGATTACTCTCTGCAAGCGTACAGTACGTAATTTTTTTTACAAGAACGTGAGATTTCTTCCAGGTGGCAGCATCATGAAACCACACCATGGGAATAATCTTTATTGTGTTGGTGAATAATCGCTCTAAGACATCTGCATTTTCATTTTTTAACACTTGACTTCAGATAATTGTGAAATTTCACCAAATTAGCAAAATTAAAACTAATTTCCTTTATTAAAATTATTTTAACGATGCCTTAGGAATGTGTCAAATTTAGAATATTGCCATTTTATCGTGCAATTTGCATATTTTATTCGTTTTTTTTTACAAATCGACCACCTGTAAAATTTCTCCTCAACTCAATTTGAGTGGCAAAATGCTTTTCTTCACTGCTTTTGTTCGTCTCATTGAGACGAATATAGAGAAGAAGACGATAATGCTCTAAGGGAGCTCAGCCGCTTCTGGCATATTAGTTACTGGTGTTAGTAAGTTTGTGTGATTTAGTTAACTATTGAATCTCTTTGCCAATAGCATGTAGCTAATCTGTGAAGTAGCCACATGTCGGGTTCCCGGATAGATTTTATAAAGTGCTAACTTAACTTGTATGCAATTTAGAGGTTCATCATTCGTTTTTCTTCTCAGAGTTAAACAATAGAATCTTTTCAGTTATTTTAAATAGTAAACCGAAAAATAATTCATTTCATAAAATGTAACGTCTTAACGTGTCAGAAATGCAACGAATTGTTAAAACTGAAAGAAAAAATCGGATGAAACAAATCTGCATTTGGAAAAAATAGTTTCGAAGTAAGTAATATTTACACTATATAAGGACATGCAAGTAACAATAATTTCAGACTGAAAACAGGACCATTGAACTGATTGTTTAAGTAAAATATAATCTTATTCTCAGGTAAATTTTAAAAATCAAAATGGGTACGAGGAATAGTATAAGTTGAAAATTATACTTTATCAAATGTGATTATTTAAATGACTTTTGAAGCACGAGTATACGAGGGAAATACATTCTCGTGATTTTAATAGTTGTCCATGAGCAAAGTACGCGAAATGTAGTGTTTCTCCCTGTAACTGTGCTTCGTCTACTAGCACCCATGCGTGCGCTTTTCAAGGAGGCATCCGAGTAGGGGCACCAATGTCTGATTGTGCATAAACTAAGCTCACAAGAAGATCGTTTGGGTAGGTAATTTACGAATTTTCGGATTAGGAAGGGAAAGTGTTAAATTACTACAATTAATTGTAAAATCAGATAATTAGACTGGTTTTAAAAAAAAAATTTCGGTAAGCTTGATTACCGTTTTATTTCGAACACTGTTTCGCCAGATCCATTTTGGGTTTCGTCGGACTTTGAGATTCATCAAACATAAGTTCAGACTGGTATCGTCAGCCGAAAACAAACCCATGATTTTTTTTATATTAATCTAAGATAGTTAATTAGACTGAAAGAGAATATACTAGCAATTCCTTTACCGATACACGCAAGGCTACATTGCACTAATAGGTATGGAGATGAAGTTAGAATCAGAATTTAAAGAAAATCAGTCTAGATCTAGTGATAAAGCCTGTGGGAAACGAGCAGCTGCTTTAGACAAGACTGCTTGTCAAGTGGGCTTTATATTGGAAAATATAGACTATGCGCATATTTAATTTAGTCCGATATTCCACGAAAAAATATTTGTAATTATAATTAAGTATAGCGATAATATTGGCAAATACAAAATATCTTCAATTGAATTTCATAAAATATGGTAGAATGGTCGGGTGAGTTGGCCTTTTTGGATCTTCTCACAACCTGGACATTTCCATTTCGTAGCTTTGAATGGCCCTTCTCACGCACATTTATAATTCAAAGTAAATTGCTTTTTCACGATTATTTCAAGATATATTTTCCATATCCATACTGCAATAAATAGTTGGACATTATGGAATTCATTACTGAATTCTTGTTGACCTTTCTTCGCAGTACATATTATCATTACCATTACAGTAATAAATAATAAATTAGAATATTTTCATTAATTAACTCATGGTCCACATTGCATGTAACTGTATTTTAATTATATTTTGCATACCATTCTTCAATGGTGAACTTCGTGCGATTGTTTTATGCATATCAATTAATAAGTAACGTGAGTAAAAAATTGCATTTAATAGGCAATTAAGATTTAAAAGTGAAATCGTGCAATTATTTTAATGGCACCAGATTAACGGTGAAACATGATCACACGCAGCCCAACTGGAGATGGAAAATTATTTAACTGCAATTTAACTCAATGACAACATCGACGTAAACAATCTTTTTCCCCGTAGCACCAAAAGCGTATAAAAAATAAATCAGGCCATTGAGGATTTGGGACAACATTTAATAAAATACAATAATAATTGTTTGTCTATTAAATTTATTTGGTCATTAAATTTCTCTCCGCTGTAAAATCCTTGAACTATTTTTTTTGAAAACTCAGGGCCATGAATTGGTCATTGCTTCTATCTAGGTTTAAAGTGCGAGTTTGCATAAACTCAGTAGGGATACTCAGACATAAGCTCTTCGAAGCGTACTTTGGTAATCGTGAAATCACGTGTGCAAAAAACAACACGTTAATTGGTTTAAAAATATTACCTCGAGGTTATCGCTTTTTGGTTATCGGTTGGAGGTTATCGGTTTTTGCACACGTGACTTCATGAATGCCAAAGCAAGATTCGTAAAGTCCTATCTGAATACGCCTTTTAGGGGTACAAACTCTTTATCCAGTTACTAAGAAATCTGCAAAAACAATTAAATTGCATCGTCATTTGATAATCTGTTTTCCTTTAATGTACCGACATTTACACTTCATTTTTTTACGTATTGAAGTTTAAGAACATCTAAACGCACCTTTTCCATATTAATACAAATGTGCATCTATTTCTATAAGCCCTCGTTTCGTCGAAATTATGCAGAATTTTGGTGCATACATTTTCGGACGTTGAGTTTTGGTAAACTCGCTGTTTGTACTGCAGAATTGGAGTCTTGATAACTGATATAATTAACACATTTGCTCACCTCAACTTGCATGTGCATGTACATTGTGCTGTGTGAGGTGACAGGGCACGTCATGTTCAAGTAACCCCGAAAATTGCCAAAATTACCCACTTTTACTTATTGTGTTCTATTCGCATATAAGATACTCACGAATGGACTTGATATTTACAGACTGACAGAATATCGTAGTTAGATTTTTTTCGTCTTTTTAGCTATAATTTTATTTGGAAAAATATTCGCAGATGCAAAGATGCAAAATGCATGCGCATAAAAATTTAAATAAAGACGGTGAACCCGGAAAAAGTACAATTGCACGCTTTGTCGTTTCAACATCACACCTTGTCAATTATTTAATGGAAAGTTAATAAATGCTACAAAAAAAACACTTTTAACGGTACCTTTGTAGAAATTTTCAGACAAGCTCGCATTTCAAACTGCTGGCGGCCATCTCACCCTTTCATTAACTGGGGTAGGGTTTTGTGTCGAATCCGTTCGTTGGTTTTAAATAGAAAATAATTGGGCATGGTATGAGGTTGCCTATCTTATTATGTTGCACATCGCGTTTCAAACCACTTGAATTATACCATGCATGCATTATGGCGTGACTTCGTACAAAATGGCAGCTAATCTTATGCAATCATATTGCACCACTTTTTCGTTTTCTCAACGTGATACACCTGTAATAAAGGCGTTAGAGGGCGCGGTACACAAAATAAGCATCCATCGACTGCCATGTTGCTAAACGTTTAACCCCGTTTCCCGGAGTTGATATTTACAAAACCCAATATCACCGCAACCCATGTTGCTTATGTTCGATTTAGAAAAGTGGAGGCAATTATAGTCAAGTTGATTCGATTGCAACTATTTGCATTTCATCATCTTTTACATAAAAAAAAATGTGCCAAACTGCTTTGCTATTGAAGATAAACCCCTCGCATGCTCACGCCCCCTTCCCTCTATAAATCTACAACAAATAAAAGTTACCATTGGTTCATTTTAAGAATCACTTTACTTCGATCACGTTAGCTTATATAATGTACTAGCGAAAAAACCCGGCCTTGCCCGGGTGAAAATTGTGGTTTGATTATCTAACCTCTGTTATGCGATCAAGAGTTAAATTTAGTTGTCCTTGTCTCCAAAAGATGGAGCTATATGATCTGGATACACGTACGTGTATTAAAGGTATAAGGTTAAGCATCCAAGGTGAATAAAAAAAGTTTACTTTCCCGAAATTTTGAATCCCCAAAAATTTCATTTTGTTTTCATGTTACTGACACTAATAAACGTGTTTTCATTATATTAGAAAATATAACGTAACACAATTGCACAAGCAGGAAAAATATAGCATGAAGTACCTCATTCGCACCAATTTTACACACCGCTTGTGGTCAGCCTTCAGAATGCTTGCAGCATGCTCTATAAATTTTTACAGTTGGATAAAAATGGGTTAAAGCAGATACCGGTATTTGTCAAGGAAGACAAGATGGCGCATTTTTTTTACAACGGAGCATTTGCACTGTGGGCTTAGGTCAAAAATGTAATTTAAACACACGCAAAACTCGCCGCAATTTTTTTTTTTTCAAAACTTGCGAATATTGATTATTTCAACTTCTATTCCAACAACATTTTTATTCATGTACGATGCTCATAGTTGAATTGAATCGCATACATTTTTTGCAGAAATCTTGTTTAGGGTTTTTGATGTAATTAACTTACAGTGTATGAATAATTCATCTATAAACTGGTATCTCTAACCTATAGGCTAGTTAGAAGCTTCGATGTAAGGAATAATCAAGTTCAGCATCTTCTATATCTCATGGCTACCTGTCTACGATATGCGTTCCATATACAGTAAACAATTGTGCAAAATGAGTTCAATATCAACGTAACACTAATCAACGTTGATTTCATCAGATCAACACCGAGTGCAATTTCTCTTAGGTCAAATAGAAATGACGTAGGCGTTGATTGTTTGTCGAGATTACAGCAGTGAGCATTGCGAAAAATTCAAAACAATTCCTCGTATATAATATCCTTAATAGGTTTGAGTGAAACTTGTTAACTTTCTCAGTTTTATAAAATTGCATTGTTCATTTCATGTTAATTAATGCTTCGAAAGTTAACCTCTAAACCTAAATATGTAATATGCAGCTAGAACTAAAATATTCGTTTCTAGCTAGACATTGAATGACATTTTTATTAAATAATTGCTTAGAGGACAATTGAATTGCATTAGCCATATAAGTCAACCTTAAAAATGGAAGATTCATGAGTGTGCTCGTTACGTTCACAAAGATGTATCATAATGGTCAATGTAATTAAATTGGACAAATTAAAAAGCCTCGGTCCATTACCGGACATCCGATGTAGGCGTATACGTTTTCATATTATTCGATTATTTAGAATTAATATATAAACCCGATAAATTTATGAACATGCATATAGCGCTGCTTTAATATATATTTTTATCTTACATATTTGTAATGTGTTTAATGAGAGAAATGCTGCCCATACATGTCTATCTCCTTGAGATTAAAGTAAACTTCACTATGTGGATAAGTTATGGTTTACATTGTGATACAGTAAAACCGTCTTCCTGTCATCGTACAGTGAAGTATTTCACTATTGTTGCCGGTCTCAATCCCGAGTTATTGAGAAAGGTTGGATAGATGAGTGGCAATGCGCTGCCTGTTAAAAAACCGACAACACGATTGATATCTGTCGCATGAGCCTCATTGCATGGCTCCGATCAATGACACCAACGGGCAACGCACACATGGTTGATGATGTGATAGAATAGTATTTCTACATGTACTGTACAATTGTACACGCGGGTAAGCACTTGAGTACATCCCAAATATCATTATCTGAGCAATTCACGGTGCATTCTATTAGAAGAAAGTGCATAACAAAACGCGACATCCACGAGAGTCATCGAGAAAGCATATACTGTATGCGCTCGATCTCAATGACTCTCATGGATGTCACGTTTCAAAATAAAGCATCATCTAGGATACAATCTGCGTGTACGACTTAGGTTGTATTTTGTTCACATGTTTTCTACAATGTATTAAATCGTACACATTGCACACACTTTCCAAAACTGTTTAAAATTTGAGCATTTAGATGAAAAACTCTTTCAGTTTGCTACATTCTCGTAACACATATACATGTACTGTATGTTTCAATGATCGATATTTTTCCAGCATCATTTAATGATGCTGGAAAAATGTGCAATAGTTATTTGCACTAAGGGTGAGAACACACAGAATTCTTAATGCAGGCGCTTACCACTCGGCGTACTCTAGCACCACCAAGCGGGATAAGAATGCAGCATGCTTTTTAAATGAGGGCACACACATTAAAGAAAGCTTAGCCGAGCCAGGCTGAGCTTACAAGAAGCGATTATAATCTGGAAATCTGAAAGCAGATTTGTAAGACACAGAGTGGCACACAGATCATTATTGGACAAAAGTGTAGCCATCGATTGTATGCCGCCTATGTATAATGCATCGTAAAAACGTGTCCCGCACTCATCATGAGATGCTAATGAGCATGTGGAAGGTTTTACGCGGAATGTTTCACCTAGCATAACGCCTGCAGTGGCGCCATCAAACACTCTGGCCATTACGCTGAAGCCTCGTACCCACTGCAGCAATACATGATACATGATACACCATACATTGCAGTCGTGACGAAACTATGACGCTTT
>JAQGBX010007736.1:0-11140 GCA_034698745.1 Megaphyllum sjaelandicum
GTGTAAAGGTCAGCAAAATAGTTCAAGCCACTTACTTACAGCCACAACTGCTGACCTTAATCTACAGATTTGAGTACCCCAAATATTCATATGCAGATCTACTTTTTTTGTTTTCCTTGGCTGGTCATAGTGCTCTTTGCCGTCATAATGCATTGCCATATGTGCCCTATTTACATCTGTGGCCTTCTTCCCACTGCTTTTGGACGACTTTTTAGAGATTGCAAATATGCTATTGCAATGTGACTGCAAAATTTCATTGACAATTGATTTCTACTTGCATACGTGAAAATTGTCGTGCATTTTGGATAATTGACATCAAGTGGTGGACAGTGTTTACCACCACTTTTTGCCTTGGATGCGAATTCTTTAGGCTTTTTTATTTTTGTCCATCCGATAAGTCCCACTCATATACAGTATGCGTTCTCATGAAGCCATATGAAGATTGATGATGCTTATTTCTTTCATAATAATAGGTGACAGCATCAGCGGCTTCGTGCCGGTGAAAACAAACATTATAAGAATGGTTTTAAAGAAACATTTTTCTAATCCATCCATCTAATCTTGCCATCTATCAACAAGTACTATGCGATATAGAAAATAATCGTGCGTGTTTGAATGTATTCTGATTGGTGGTGCACTGTAAGCGACAAAATAAATTATTAACTAAGCTCTGCAGCCTGCAAACCAAAAAAAAGGAACAACCTTCCAAGGGTGAAACTTGATTCTCAAAGTCGTACGTGACGGAAAGAAATGTACGTAATTGACCTTCTTTATCAGCTTCGGATTTTGACTATAAGTTATAAACACATCCAAAGCTGAGGTTATAGTTTTGGTGCAAATCCTCAGAAGAATTTTACAAACAAGGAACTTTCAACCATGGAGAAGGTTGCAGACACTGTGAGAAAGGTAATGTCAGTTTATTGCATAATCTCTGGTAACCTTCAAATGCTTAACAGCGCTTCTCACACAGTGCGGCGTGTGCATGCATTGGGATTAATGGTGCCCTAGTTCGTGCTATTTTTCCAATGTTTATGACTTTCCAAAATGTTTCTGTCTTAAAATCAAGATTACTCATTTTATTAATAAGTTTGAAACTTGAAGGTTAATAAGATACCGTGTGTTCCGTTTATTATGATTTGTCCAAAATCATTTAAAATAAACAGTAAATCGTAAAACTTAGCAAAATACAAGATTAATAATAACAACTTGCGCTTTAAGTTATGCAAGAATGAAGGGGACCCCCGGTCCATACATGTATACTGTAGTTACAAGAATAATTATACATACGGTACATGTATACTGTACTGTCTGTACATGTATTGTTCATGTACTTATATGTAGCCTTCAACAATTCAATTATCTTTGTTTTCTTAATACTTTTTCTTAATAGTTTGTTAATGAAATTTTCATAGTCATACAGTATATAGGCCTACTGCATTTTAAAGTCATTAGGTCTATGGTGAACATATAGAATTTTTAGAGTTTCTCTCATTTCAACACATGCTGGTGGTTTGTCAGCTGGGATGCTTTCTTTTTTAGATTAACAGACAGCCTGACAAATGTCAGATTAGTCATAAGGGCATACTGTATACCGGAACAGTTTCATCAATTGCCATCCATTCTTTAATTTTTTTCAAACTAAATATCAGATGGGGCATAAATTTGAACAGTATGTTTATGGAGAAGGGAGGCCTAATGATAACATTAAGCGAAATGCTGATAACAATAAGCGGTTATTTTACAGTATATGAGCTACTGGTTTTTTTTAAATAATATTTTCAAAAAGAGACGAGGATTGATTTTCCCTAAAAATGTTGTCATTTCCAATAAAGTGCTTATGATCATCTCAGAATTCATTTTAAAGCCCTTATACAAGGCATATGTAAACATTTTCATTGATATTCCTATTGAGAAAAAGAAAGAAATTTTCATAACCTCTTTGTTTTTGAAAAAATATTGTGAAACTTAAAGCTCCATCATTTTCTATGTTTGAACAACATGTATATATAGAAATTTAAAATAATCAACAGAAAATGCTCTCACTAAAATGTCAGATCACAATTTTCATTAAAAATGTTTATTTTTCAGACCAAAGATGCGTATGGAAAACCACGTGCGGGTTATGAAGAGTTTCTAAAAACCTGTAAATTGTTAGATCCATTAATGCCGGAAACGTCATGCCCTGCCTTGTGCAAAGGTTATGAGATACCTTCCGGTCTAAGACTGCACGACATACTCATTCAGCCCTATTACGATTCAAGAACTATGCAAGCAAGAGCTGGTGATGTGTTGGTTGCTTCTTTTCCCAAAACCGGTAAGGAACGGCTGGCTAAAGAGGTTTCCGAGATGCACCGTTTTTAGGACAGAAATGATTGAATGCGGTGTATGACCACGTACTCAATTCCCATATATTTCAAGAATTGATAAACAATAATAGATGAATCGATCCTTCAAGTATGGGTTTCAGGTCAAGCCAAATTGATACTCATACATCATACTGTATTTTGTGCAGCTATAAACTCGAGCACGGTCGATTCGTGATTTCATTTTTAAGTTGGTTTGCTATACATTCAAGTTTGCGTATTAATCGGGAGATCAAACTATTTTGGTCTAATTCAACAAACTCAGTTAAATTTAAGGGAAGGTCATAAGGTGCGATTATCAACCCTCATTCCTCAAGTTAACACCCCCACTGGGTCGTTCAAAAATCGATGCCTTACGGTGAAATGGGAAATCTTTCCAGCTTTTTTTTTTTAAAAAAGAACGAAAAAAGGAAATAAAAAGTGTAGTCAAATCGGAGACTTACCCTCAGTTTCCTGAGTTATTTTGTTTCACTGGTAATGACGCCATGGTTATCGACTAGGCGTTCAGGTCGTATAACACCCCCACGTGGGGGTGTTAAGGGTTGATAATCGCACCTTAGGACTCCCCCTTAAGTATACGGATTGTTATGCCTGCCAAGTTCAATAACGCATATGGTTTCTGTAACCAAACTCGCCAAGTTACGTAACTTATACACGCAAATATTCAAAGAAAAGATGAATGAAAATAAGTTTGCTGTACTTTTGGAACAGGTACCACATGGACCCAGGAGATTAGTTATCTTATCGTCAATGACGTTAATTTGTCCAAAGCCAATTCCATACCTACAGAAGAACGGGTACCTTATATTGAACTTCCTGCTATTGGTATACATGGAATAGAACAACTACCAGATCCTAGACTACTAAAGACTCACTTGCCTTATGAAGAAGTTCCACAAAGCTTTCTTATAAATAAAACAAAGGTAATCTTATAGAAATATTTACATAAACATCCATCGTCATCAATAAATATTCAAGGAATATTGCTATATGTTGAACGAGAAGTTGAAAAATGTTTGAGAATTTAGCCATCAATTTTCCACGTATTTGTATGTCGAAAGAACTTCTATTGATTTTACCAGCATTGAAAGCAGACGAGGACGACCCTGCATGGTTTATCAACTACAGTTACATGTATCACGGCAACACCATCTTATTGAAGTATGCTATCTACTATATTTTGTCTCATCGGGATTAATTCAATCGAGAAATGAATTAAGCGAAATATCTTATCGATGGCACTCATCTACATGTATAAAATACACACTGAAAATACAGGGTAGTATCGGATGGCATTTTTAATGATATCGGTATAAATCATTCTCAAAATACTTCCAAAAAAGGTATCCGCACTCCATTGGTTCGTTTTTCTAGCTTCGACATTTACTGGCATGAAGATCAATGCTGGTAATTTCAATCAAAATTGGACTCCTTAGATGGCGGCAAATTTGAACTGCCCCGTACTCTGATTGGCTGGTTTTTGTTCAACTCTTTCAACTGAATCAAGTAAAAAATTGCCGTAGAAATGTTTCTATTGCATTTGTTGTGCAAATTATTATCTAAATATGTACCAATTATCAAACCAAATCAGTTGTTTATGCAAACATTTATATCGCAACTTAGTAAAAAGCCCGTGTTCAAAACTCATGTAGTTCAATTCAATTCAACACAATAACCTACGGTCAGTAAATGACTACCATGTGGTAGGGGAGTGTAATCCATCAACCCAATTTATTAGGTACTTGCCACCGCATTAATCATTGCCAAATTGAATTTCGGGAAACTTAAGGCTTTCTTTTGGAAGAGGGTTCCAAAGCCTAATGGCATTTGACATTTGTTAATTTGCTACCTGGAATGCGCCCCGTGTTTTAAAAATATATATTTGTTTCTTTATGCAGATTGTTTACATTGCTCGGAATCCGAAAGACACAATAGTGTCAAACTACCATTTCGTGAAAATGTTGGGTTATTATTCATATACAGGAACTTGCAAATCCTACCTGGATGAATTTCTTGCAGGAAGAGGTAAGAATTGGGTTTTTTAAAACGTACATACAAATTATTTGTTAGAAAAAAGATTTTATAAACTTTTTATGGAACGTATCACAGTGAGCAGAGAGTATTCAATGAAATATTTCACTTTTATATTTTAACAAGCCGTAAAACCCGGCTTTGCCGGGATGTCCTTTTTGAATGGCCCCTAAAGCACATTCATAGTATTCAGGACGTTTGTGAATTTGACAATTTTTTTTGATGATTTAATCGCACATTTTCAGGACATATTTAATCGGCCATTTTTTTTTAAGGTTTAATCGGACATTTTTGTGAGAATTTATCGTATATTAGAAATTCCCAGCCGACCTGCCACATACATACAAACCCCCATACATCTCTTCTTGAAAATAATTTTAAGAAATAAATACACTTTTTTTCAGTGGTGTATTCTTCGTTTGCTGATCATGTACTGTCCTACTGGAATCAACGAAACAGTGGTCATGTGTGTTTTCTGACGTATGAAGAGATGCAGCGGGTATGTTTCAAAAATAAACAGTCAATAAAATTAAATGCACAAATATGGGGTTATATCCAACCTCCATTAGCCTACGACATTTTATCTGCACATTGTTTTATAAACTTTTATTTTTTGAAGGATTTTCATTCAGGAATTCGCAAAATTGCCACATTTCTAGGCAAGTCTTTAACTGATGACCAGGTGGAAAATATTGCTGGACACTGCAGCTTTGACAGCATGTCCAAAAACCCGATGACCAATTACGCAGCTTCAGACACCGTAATACTTTCACCAGACACCAAAGTAGCCTTCATGCGCAAAGGTAAGATCGGAACTTTTAATTCCGCCATACATGTTGCATGTGATATGTTAAAAATATGTAAACATAATAATTACACACGTGCCTCGTATCTTAAACCGATAAAACATGATGTTATCATTATTTTATTCTGGCAACATGTTGCTTTTTTGAATCGATGCATACTTGATAAATGCTTGCACTTGGAACGCGTGTTTTAACACATTTTGGTGTTTTTACAGGTAAAGTTGGCGACTGGAAAAATTATTTCACTACTGAGATGAGCAAGAAAGTGGATAATTATGTGGAAAAACACTTTAAAGGAAGTGGTCTTGATTTTGAATATGAAATTTAAAAAATTGCTAATTGATACATTAAAATATGGTACTGATTTTGTTATTTTATTTTCGAGTCAATTTTCTTTATATTCAATTAATTTACTTCAATAAAATATACACTCTAAAAAAAGGTATTCCAAATAGAATCTTTTAAGGTTCTATATCCCTTGCTACAACAGGAGAACATTTTAGGTATATACTTCAAATAGCCCAAAATAAGGTTCATTTTTAAGTTCCAACTACACAAAAAAGGTTCAATTAATACACTAACGAAATCCTGATCAGTATCATTCATTCCGATGTATATACGTGATTGCTATGTTTTATTGTGAAAACGAAGTGATATTAGGCTGAATAGCTCCTGGCTATTGCCCAGCAATCTGAACTAAAATTATCACGTTTTGGAAATAATAACCAAATATACGGTAAGAATGGATTTGGTAATTAATTAAAATATGGATGTGGTTGAATGTGTTTTCGTCCTGAAAATCTAGTGCTATTTAAATGTACAACTACTATGGCATAGAGTAAACCTGTGCCAAACATTTCAGTTTTTACTGAACATGCGTCCATAGCAGTTCTACATCTAAACAGAACTCTACATTTGCAAGACGATAGCAGATATTCCACCGAAAACATTGCAAAAAACATCCAAAACATCCAAAAAAAATTATCGATTACCTCAAGTTTCTGGTTTTGGAATGCAGCTTTCACGTGGTGTGACATTCCTGAAGAACTTCCTCCAAGAACCTTTTTAGTATACATGTAGGTGCTTCAAAGCACGTTGATGAGAAAAAAACAGGCTCAATGAACCTTAAATTTGTTATAGTGTATATATATTAACAATTCCATATCATATTATCAATAGAATTTATTAAAAACGCATTCCGAGTTTGGAATTCCCGTGTATGATATCCAAAGACGTTTCACTGCACAAAGAATTGTTTTAAATTTGAGTTTCAAATCGGTTCTGCCAAGTACAGTATGATATTTTATTCTAATGAACGCTCTGTTTTCATGTGGATTACTTTGACTGTAGGGGGAAGAGGGGTAATGGGGCCATGCCTGTTTTTTAAAAAAACCACTTGAAAAAGGATTAATTTGATAGTGGTTTACCTTAGTGGACTATATGGGCATGTGAATCACATAACTATTAGACTTAAACAGGGTAAAGGAAGGAGTTGGTAGCATTTATTTTGTTTTGGCCACTTTTCTTCTAACCAAATTGGATTCCATTTATGGTAAGTAATGATGCGTTTTAATTGGTTTACGTAACATTTTCATATTGACAGTAAAGTGTATTGTCTGGACTACTACATCACTTAATGAAATTTAATTATTTTGAATAATTGGGGCGAAATAAATTGTTTTCTTGATGCGTTCAATTTGGGGTAATCAGGCCTATAGCCCGATTTTAATTTTAGAAAATTTGGTTATATTATTTCTGAATTTTTTTTGTTTACTTTTTCAATATGCAGTAGCCTCTATTGTTTTTGGCTAAAATACAAATTAAACATTAATATATTTTAACTTTCTCGCTAAAGATGGGGCGAAAATATAAACGAAAAGCCAAAACGTCATCTTGGAACAAAGAATTTTTTTAAAGTGCTATTAATGCTGTTGGTTTCAATTGATTATATGTTTTTTTAATATTTGAAAAAAATACAGCCGTTTTTAACTGTCAAATTTACGGTTTACCCTTCTTGGGTAATGGGGCCATGTTGCCCTTATTACCCTGTAGCTATAGGTAATTGGACCAAGACATGCATTTTGCATAAAAAATTATTCCTCTGTAAATACACAGAAACTTTCACTAAAGTTCAAGTTAGTTCACTAAACCTCTAAGGTTTAGTGAACTAACTGAAAGGCCGCTTACAAAAGAAGCTTTCTGTGTATTTATCAGCATGAGAATGCTCCTATTTAACACGCTAGATGCAATTATCCATTAGGTTGGCCCCATTACCCTTGTCTCCCCTATAACTCTTGCCGTTGATGTGTTTTAAGCGTCTATAAAAGTAAGTTACCCGAAACAGGCCTAAATAAGGATAGACCTCAACGCACAAGAGAGAATTCAAATTCAATTCACGAAATAGTCCAATTTGAGGCCAATCTTTGATTGTCGTTTATGTAGACTTCAACAAGGTTTGGTGCACCATGGGGTGTTCATGAATACAAATTAAGTTATACGGTGCTGATGTTCACTTTACGATATACAGTATAGGGATACTACCGGACAATCGAGAGTCTAATGTACATTTATGAGCTGGTTGTGACATCAGTTTATTTAATTCCTAAACAATTAGATAAACTCGAAATAGTGACTACCTATCAAAATCAAAATATAGAATCCGCGATATTTTACGAAAAAGTTTTCCAACACATCTTATTACGTGCGGCTACACGTATTCTATTTAAAAAAAGGAACTCAAAATAAATGATTAACTTGATTAAGATGTGCCAATTTTATTTGGCAACCCACAAAATGGCCTCGTGTCCTTAATATTAAAAAGATAGAGTACCATGCAAAAAGTTTGCAACCTGTACCATTAAAGATACAGTAGTCCTACACTCTAAACTTGTACATGAATCCTTATGTCATTTCATAAATTACGTGATGTAAGGCACGTACAAGGATATACATGTGCATGTATAATTGTAAAACTCATCTTATATAACGCAATCCCATGTCAGGTACTTGCTAATAATTGCATATCTATCTAGATATGCAATGTTGAGATGCGTTTTCATACAAGGGTGATAAGAGAAATGCAACAGTATATAAGCTGCAAGTAAATCGAGCAGTTTTGCATGGACTATAAAGCCATTTCCACTTATCATTCTGCTTGTCAGTCTTTCCTTGAAAACTGTTAAAAATTTGCACTCGAACATGGAAAAGGTGGAAAGTGCAGTGAAAAAGGTAAAACTACAACTTTATACATAAATTGATGTATCTTACTTAGTATGTAATATTAAGAATTCACTTGACTCTTTATTTTCCAGATAAGACTACCATTTTCTGTATACATGTATATACAGTATAATGTATATACAGGGTGATTCGTAAAGTCAGTATCTAACAAGAAATACGGTGATAATTCTTTCTGATATCCCTTAAAGTCAACCACGCGGGCTATCTGGAAACCATATTCCCTGTCCCTTGAATGCCGCGTTCAAGGTCATCCATTTCCCAACAATGCTTAGCCTACATAGGGTAATAACGTCGGTTTCATATTTTTCAAAACAAACCAAAGCGAGATGGAATTGTTATCTGCCACACTGGCAGATAATGATCATTTCGAATGTGCACTAACAACACGCATTGAACCCAAAAAATAATTTTGTTAGGACAATATCTTGTTGCATAATTCTAATATGCGAGATCTATCAATTGTTTACAATTTTCTCGTTCGACAAAGCTATGGTGTCATGCAGATTAAGCCTGCACATTGTATGCATGGTCACTCGCAAAGAAAGAAAATTCCACCGGGCTTTGGTTTGGTTTGAAAAATATGAAACCAAATTTATTACACTAATTAGGCATTGTCCTACAAGTTTCTAATTTACTCTAGAATCCTATATGCAGTGGTTTCTGAGTTATATGCAAAAAACTCGGAATTGAAAAATGGGTGATCTTGAACGCGGCATTCAAGGTCATAGGGAATATGGTTTCCAGATAGCACATAGTCGACTTCAAGGGATATCTAAAAAGAACTATCACCGTATCTCTTACCATATTAAAGGTATATGTTTTTTTTTCGTTGGATACTGTCTTTACAACTCACCATGTACACTGTATATACAGGATATAGAAGTAGCAATAAATAAATGGGTTTTTTTTTCATAAAAACGTGTCTATAACAAGAAAATTATACGTAAATTCATATTATAGAACAAGGACATAATGTTTTTAATTTCATAAAGTATTTCATAAGTAATAATTTTGAAATAAAAAATTATAATCAAATGTGTCAATTGCGACGTAACGTATTAATTCATTTCTTAGCGTACATGTATATGTAAAAACTTACAATATACTTCGTACTAATTAGAAACTTCATACTAATTTCAATTTATTACAACTTGAATGCGTTTGTTTTAATTAGCGTTCTAATGATATTCTTTAGCATGGTTATTAAACAAGCAACTATTCATATTAAATTAATTTGCCAATTGATTTAATGTTAAATATAGGATATAGCGATAAAAAAAATCGCCAAGACAAAAGATCTCCAAACAAGTTACCATAAAAATTGACATTAAAAAAAGCCAGATCATATGATGATATCGTTGAGAATACTTCCATAAAAGGAAAGGATTAAAAGGATGGAGAACTAAAAAGTGTGTTCAACGTGAGGTCTATGAAATAAAAGGGGGGTTCCTATAAACAGTAATTTTCCTAAAAATTCAATAAAGAGAAATAATTAAAAATTGAATGTCGATAGAGATAAATAGTACCTAAAAGATTACCATTTGGTAAGTTTATGCTTCTGAAGGATTGAAAGATCATTAATGATTAGCCGAAAGGCTGAGGTTTTAAGAACATGATAATGAAGGTAGAGAATACTTAAGAATCAATGCTAGCAGAAATCTTAAAAAAATTGATGGAGCTTTCCTAAGAGGTTAAATATGATCGACAGTCGATCAATATAGAGGGAAAGCAATAATGAAGATTTCTCGACCTGACAAGTGTGCATTTTAGACAAAGGAAGGCTACGGCACGCCGCGTGCTGGTTATGAAGAGTTTTTGAAAACTTGCAAACTTCTTGATCCAATGCTTCCGGAAACCAACTGCCCATCCTTATGCAAGGGCTATGAACTACCTTCTGGGCTTTGTGCTTCACGATATCATGATTCAGCCATACTACAATGCGAGGACATTACAAGCAAGACCGGCCGATGTTGTTGTTGTATCTTTTCCCAAGACGGGTATGAAAACTTAGGAAATAAAAGAACCATAATTTCATTTGAAGTTTTTATTGATGATAATGATGATGATAAAGTCTTTGCTTTCTTACAAAGGACATGCCTGGGTTAAGGAAATTTGTTACCTCATCGCTAATAATGCTGATCTGTCTGAGGCCAATGCAAAATTATCCGAAGATCGGATTCCCTTTTTAGAAATTCCAATGATGGGGATTCAAGGAGTTGAAAAAATACCAGATCCGAGAGTAATCCATACTCATCTGCCCTACGAAGAATTGCCACCAAGTTTCCTCGAAAAAAATACAAAGGTATTTAATTTTTTTAATAACTTAACTGCATGGTATATGCTATTTTATTGAAATTGAATGCAATGCATAAGCATATTCATCCATACAGAACTTATTATGATCAATTTGATGTATCACATTAAGAATAAAATGCAAGTGAAATTGATATAAAATATGTTTGTCAGAACAAACCGTGTTAATTTATCAATTTTGCAAATTATTTTGAAAACTTTCTGAAATTCGTCTACACGAATAAATGTAATGATTTATGCTAGACATTGTAACGATGTGCGTCGCCCTGACCGTAAAAGTACCCACCCAGTAACTCCTATCAAGCAGAGAAGGCTAAGCCAAACTATTAATGAACAAGAACTCTTTAATTCAGAACAACAGTTTTCTCGCATATTCGCGGAACAAGA
>JAQGBX010007737.1:0-11140 GCA_034698745.1 Megaphyllum sjaelandicum
AGAATTACCTGTGGGCGCCGACGTCTGGCTACTTCTGCTGTGAGGGTGGTGGTGGCGTTGACAGTGGCTAGCGCAGATGCGCGGTCCGCAGCGGTGGCAAAGTCGAGACGAACCTTATTGTTGGCCAGTCGAGCTGTTCGTGATGGGGCGAGTTTCTCCGTCCGGATGCGTTCATTGGTCCGGAAGGCGGTCAGTGTGTCCCTGCTGGAGGTGGAGGTTGTGGCGCTCAGCACCAGCGCATACGTAGTAGGCTGTGGAGTGATGGTGGGGACGGACCGCCGAGGGGCCACCGTAGACCCAGGGTCCTGGATGGGCAGAGCCGGGTCAGGATTGGGTGGTGTGGAATTCGGCAAGGGGCGGGAGGTTGTAGGCAAGGGGGCGGGTGAGGTTTGCCGCGTGAAAACTGGAAGACCCTGTTGGGTGGCAGGCTGAGAGATGCTGTCCAGTCGGGCGAGAAATTGGCACTGCTGTGCTTCCATCCTAAGCAGAGCCGCCTCTATCGCATCGATGCGATGCGACAGTGGGTGAGGAGCGCAGCACTCATGTTGTCGAACAAGAGAGTTGACTTCATCAACAACCCTAGCGATGCTGCCGATGGTCGCTGGTGGGACGCCGTCGTGGTGGACGAGAGGGATGATGGATGACAGGAGTGTCGCCACTTCCCCAGCATGTGCTGAAGAGTGGCCTGGGAGCGCTGGCGTAAGTAAAGGATGTGATAGCTGGCCCTGCTGAGGCAGCTGCTCGGATGCCGCGGGTCTCATGGTGGTGTCGGTGGCAGAGGCAACGGGGACTGCATTGTTGTGTGAAGGATCCATGGCATCGGAGCCATTGGTGACCACCGGGGACTCCTCCATCTGACCAGTTTTGTGGTAAGCAAAGGGAGCCAACTCTGAGGTGAGCGCCGCCGGGGTGAGAGGAAGCGTGCTCTTAACTACGGCTTTACCTTGGACCTTCTTCTTCTTTTGCTTTGTCTTCTTTGAGGACAAGTTGGAGGGAGAGATCTGGCCAAGTTGGTTACTGGCATCAGTACGCTCGGAGGGGACCTTGAAATCAGCCGCCGACACCCGATGTTTGGATGGGCATTTAGTGCCAAGGAGCGCTGTGGATCGGGTTTTTCGGTTTACGGCCAGGTCCTCGTCCGAGGAGCTGAAGCTGGAGCGTGAGAAGTCCCGGGTTTTCGACGTCCCCTGAATAGGAGAGCGACTCCTGGTGGACATCTCGCCCAATGGCAAGGAGTTGTAGCCCTGTTGCGGTGCCGAATGTCAGGTTAGCGCAAGATGTGTGATTAGCAACCACCGGATTTGTCTAGTTATAGTCTTTAATGTTTGCACGGATTTGCCTATGTATTATTGTAAATGTTTGCACTAGTTAATGTTTGCACGTCATTATTGTTGTTAATGTTTGCTCGTCGTCATTGACGTTGTTAATGGTAGCATGCCATTATTGTCGTTGTTACTGGTCGCATGTCAGTGCACGTCATTATTGTTTTGTTAATGTGTGCACGTCACTATTGTTGCTGTTAAAGTTGGCCCGGTGTTAATGTGCACGTCATTATGGTTTTTGAAAATGTTGACCCGTCCGTGCACGTCACTATTGTTGTTGATAAAGTTGGCCCGGTGTTAATGTGCACGACAGTCAAATTTCCGAGTTCCCCAATTGCGCGCAAACGCGCTCTCAACGTTGGCCGTGACTTGCTAAAATTTTGGCGACCAGGTGCGCATGCGCGTGACCCGGCGAAGGGGGTAGGCCTACCCGCAGCGAGCCGTTTTCAAGATTTAATCACAGAACCGTATCAGAAAGTTCCTAAAGTACTTGCCACGGAGCCCAACGCACCTTATGTGCAATTAGGCGGAAAGATCGGCCGAAAGAAACAGTCGTAATTAATGAATTAGTAGTTTAAAACACGCGACACGCGAACGACGATCTTACACTTCTACGGAGTCCTACATTTTCCACAGAGCGTATTTAAGGCGAGTGACCAGTGGTCAGCCGAGGCTTGTTCGATCTAAACATCGCGATCATGTCGTGCCTATTGATGCTAATGCGGAGGGCAAGAGATACATGTATGACCGGGGCACTGACCAGTGTGTCCACTAGGACATTTACATCCAGTCCCTAGTGGCTAGATGATGAAGGGGAAAGCAAAGTGCATGGACGACGAGCGCTGATTGAATTATGACCGAAATGTTTACATATATTTTTATTAACGTGTCACGAAATCTAATTCTGGTAAACCGGAAGAGCATAGTAGTTTTTTTTATTATTACAACGCATTATCATCTACGCTACTGTTTCTGTAAGATATTTCCTAATCTTGAAGCAGGCTGCTCATGTATCGCTATATAAAAAATGACAATACGTGGAAAATGAACCAATTTGAAAATGCAATTCATTTGACGTCATTGTTGGGAGAGTTTTGCAGAACATTATACAGACCCGTTGCGATATCTTAACGGTTTCCTGTTTCCTGATGCTCGTTTCCTGTTTCGAAACCTTGTTAATTACGCTGACATTTCGCCAATCAACAGCGGCAATCACTCATAGACGCTATAACGGGTTAATACGTCAATTCTGAAGTTTCTGGTGATTGATTTTCATATCAGCTGACCACTGGTCAGACTAGCCGCGATGCAGTGCCTTAATGAGATGCCTTAATTAATGAAATTGACTTCTCGGGCATGAGACGCGTTTATAAAGTGCGCGTTCATTGCCGTCTTATTGATCAGCCTCACTATCCATTGGTCGAGGACGAGAATGACCATCGTGGCAATCTGTGACCGGCGTTGTCTTACGGTCGCGGCAAACTCTTAATGGCCGAACCATGGAAGAAAAGTTGGGATGACCATCTGCCAACAACGAGCTACTCGATTTTTACGACGGTCATCCGCTCCATTATACCGAATTGCGTCCAATGACCAATGGCCAGTCCGGCAATTGTTGGCAGATGCTATCGGGCCGTCATCATCGGGGGTTCATTAAGCCCAGCCGCTGTATTGGAAAGGTATTCAAAAACTGAGAAAGTTTGGTTTCGATTGAATGCTGCTAGATGGCGCGACTGCGGTGTCCGTGGCTTGTCCGGATTGAAAACAATTCAGGGGCACCTCTGTAGGTGCTCGCAGTGATTGCCAACACTCAGGGGCGATGCAATGGAGTGTCATCGAATACATCTGGCATCTGCATTGTTTACCATATTCACTAAGTTTGTTATCCATCAGACGAATGCAGCTGTTGTTTAAAATAAGCAATTTCCTCGATTATTAAAGCTATTCAAACCATAAATGGTTAAAAATGAACTGACATTCTTGAAATTCTTCACATTAGTTATCAGCATTCGCGATGGCTGAATGATGTCTGCAGGCATCCTCCACGAAATTTCGAAGCTAGTCGAAGAAAGGCACATCGTGCGCCGATTGACACGAAAATTCGAAAGGTTTTGATAATGCGACCTGAAGATATAAATATGAAGATATATAAATGTTCCGACTTAAGGCAAGGAACTCGATGGACCATTTTTCATGTTGAGTCGCGAACTCACTTCAGGGACGGCCCTCTACTCTACGGGCTTCTCCAGCACGAACCGGTCTTAATGACCACGCGTTAATATACGAGATTTCACGAGGTTTTTTTTCTCCCGCTTTTTTTTTTTTTTGGCGGCGCCAGATGAGGGCGATTTCGCCATTACGGAAATGATGGGCCTCTCTTAATTAATGGCGAAAGAAAATTGGTCAAGTTTTCTAATCTCGCTATTTACGGCTATAACACTCGAAGCTGCTACGGCGCTCCATCCTCAGCACCAGCTGCTAGCCCAAAGTAAACACGTGTCGTGCAATCGATGAGCGCTAGCTGGCGTATAGGGCCAATGGTGTCAGGAAGCAGTGATGCCGTTTGTACGCACACACACCGCCATTTAGAACCCCAAACTTCTCCCCCCCCCTCCCTCCTTTTTTTTTTCGTTCTGACTTTTTTTGTCAATTAGCACCAGACTCGTGCTGTGACAACCGTATTGACAAGCACGGTTTTATTACGACTATGAAAAGTCACGCTCGGAAAAATAACGATTCGTTTTATTGAAAAATCATTATTTTTTGTTGGCCCGTACACAGGAGGGTGTAGATGGAGTCGTTAATACGGTTTGCCCTAGCGCCATTTCACACAACCATTCGGAGTTTGTTTTCCCTCTGCTTTTAATCCTGGTTACAGGAAGACTCAAAATTGCTTTAATAAACCTCGTCAGTGATCATGCACTGATGATGCGTTACCACTGATATGCTTTTTTACTGATACCCTCCCTAATGTATTTAATTAATTTTCCCAAGGTTGAGGCCTGCGCCAGCCAAAAAACGCGCGGTGTGGTCGGCAGGAGCCTCTTTCATAAAACAGAGGTTTCATACGATGGAGGATCGTCAAATCGAGTTTTTACTGTATCTCGTATTTGGAGAAATCTGTATTCCTGTTATAAATTTCGAAGACGTTATCGTTTTCGCTGTTGGGGAAATTAGATAAAACCATTTTCCCATGATCACCAGGGATGATTTTTTATTTTTACAAGTAACGAAATATGGAGTGTTAAATTACACGTTTCGTGTTATTTAAAAAAAAGAAATAAACGGGGGAAGTTCTGAAACTAAACCTATTGTATTTCACTGATAAACGCTGGATTTTTTATGCACTCCTGATGCAAAACGTAGATCGATTTTCATACACCCTGTACAAATTTTTGTCTGGACCAATTGAAATAGATGCGCCGATTCGAGTACGTGCATTGTCATATTTTATTTTATTTCGCGCTTTAGATATTCGCGTCTATACACAATCTCGACTTTTGAAAAATAAAAAAATTGTTATATCTTATAAATAATTCAAAAATCTTAAACCAAAAAAAAAACAAAAAAAAAAACCAGGCGCATCTATGTAGGCTACGGGCCTTCGAAGTTCCGTAACATACACATGTAGATATAGGCGATGGGATAAAACATGAAGGAACTCTCGTATTAACGTATTTTCGCCATATTTTTCCTCGGAATGGCTTCATTCTGGAAAATCTCTTCGTGCGGTTTCCTTTTCAATCTTATTACGCTGACTGAAATTGTAAATGGAAAATATGGCGAAACAATGCGAAATGCACTTCGCACGTACATTCACTGGAAACCGCCCTCGCTCGCATTTTGACCGAAATCAATACGGAGCGTTGCCTTATCACAACCCGTCATTTCTAGAAAACAGCTTTTTTGTGCTAAAAATGTAATTTGCGTTTTCCGAGATATTGTCCAAAACGTCAGAAGCGTTTTCTTCAGGAGGATTCCATTCGCGAAACGCTGCATCTAAACGGGCGTTTTGAAAACACGTACAAGTGGAGATGTAAAAACAAATATTATGATAAAAACTGCGATTAACTTGGTTTAAGTAATCAAAATATTCGTAACATTTGTTTCATCGAGACTAAAAAGTGCAGCTCGTTCTTCTTAAAGATCTTTCTTTGGCCTAAAACCTAAAATTCCTACCATGCATCATCTTAAGTTTGGAACTTCTGGAACTTAAATGCCTTATTTTTGCGCTTTTGGGCTGTCGGTCGGATGCCATGCACTCGTTCCCTTAGGATTGGAAAACCAGGGCGTTTGATCATGAGCCAGCTTTATAATGATTTATTATTGATGACGTCGGAGTAATTCTTAAGCTCTTCTGGCTGCTCCCACTCTAGCTCTTGCTTCATCCAATATTCGCTTACTGAACGCTAGATATACAATTTCTACTGCGACCAACGGTCATCCGAGGGGCATTGGCGATTTCGACTCGATAATCGTACGTGAGGGGGATGGGTCAGATTAAAATTTTCCTCTGCGGGTTTATGCGAACCCGACAATGAGGCGATGAAACAAATCTGAGAAAGGATACAATGACTATAATACTAAGAATTTCGAAAGCAAGTTTTTGAAATAAAGCTATATTCAGCTATTCAGTTATTCTCAAAATAGCTATTCAGCTTTTCTTAGTTATAAATACATATACAGTAATGCATCTCAACCGGTTTTCTTCCACGGCATAGAAACTCGTTGCATTTCTTATGTTAACGTTTTTGGTGTAAAATAAAAAACGGACCTTGGAATGGAATGTTTTTGCATTTTGGTCGATGCATATTTTTTAAATGACTGAAAAATTTTACGAATTTGTATACCATGGAGGAAAAGCGAACGACTTGAATGTAGGCTTGCACGTACATTGTTTGAGCGCAAAACCGTTTACAAATATAAGTTTTACTAATATTTATATAAGGAGTTGCTTCCGAAATTCCTCGCATTGCAGACATTGTTATAGAGCACTAAAGATTTGTTAACATGCCAACATGACAGAAATGACCACTAAAATAACATTGGGATGATCTTAGATGCTATTTTATACGCATTTATGGAAAATTATCAATTGTATAGCGTACGTGTATGTTGAATATAACATTTTTCTGATCCTTGCCCAAAAAATAAATTTGAAGAAAAATGGAAGTACATGTATTAAAAAGATGAGACGAATATTTTCTATGCCATTCAGAATCCTGCAAACCCAACAAGATGAATGACAATTTTGTAATGGAAAAAAGACGGAGAGAGGTTCGGTTTTTAATATTCCTCGGGTGCGTCTAGATTCGAGTCAAATCTGTTCTGATCAAGTCCGAACGATATACAAATTGGACAAAAGTGTAACAGCGCCATGGCAGTGCCATTGGAGTCTTAATTCTGAAGCTCCTCTCCCCCCTTCCATCGACTGTAGAGAGGCATTTGTCTCGCATAAAAATCAAACCTTTCGCGAAACGAGTCTCGCATGGGACGATGATAATAAATTTGTAGGCCCTTAATATGACATCGGAGTTAGAGAGACTAATGGATCGAAAAATGCGCCAGGATCAGTCCGTTGAACGAAGCTGCAGCAGCAGCAGCGACGAGGGTTATTTTACAGGAAAAGAAAATGAAATCCAAACAATATAAGATCCAAATATTTAGAGTCAGTAGAGCGAACATTTCCTATATATTCGGCAATTACATTTACAACGGAGCCCATAAATACACGACGAGTATATCCTCAGCCATTCCTTCCGCTCCGAGGGGCTCCTTCCGGTTCCATTACTTCGCTTCTCTTTCCTTCATCATCTCGCCCACTCATTCATTTTGAAAAGTTCTTCGGGTCGTAACCCCTTCGTTGATGGCGCTGTCTTATGTCCAGTGGCACGGACTTGCCTCAAATTTATTCGCGAATTAAGGAGCTTTCCTGCGACTCGACTGTATTGAAATTCAAGTTGAAGAAAAATTCTCGTACACATCGATGATCAGGCTTAAATGGGGTCGCAAATTCAAAACCAACTTGCACATACTGTATACTGAAAAATCCCACTTAAAATGTGTACATGAATGCGTTAAAATACTATCTCTACGATGATTTTGGGCAGGTTTGCCGTATACCTATCCGAACACGCCAAACATTCATGGTCGATTGACCATGAAAGTGCGATGGCGGCTTGCGGATCCCGAAAATGTTGCCATAACAAACTTAGCGTGGACGGTGAAATATTTGGGCTTTGACTAAGTAAAGTTATCAGCATGTAAAGAATTGTTTGTACATTTTTCCATAACTATTTAAACTTTTTTGAATAAATTTTGATCAGCGAAATTTCTTGTTAAATTTGGCAAATGTTTAAACCATGGCAACATGTAATTCAATATAAGAATACATTAAATGCTTATTGCATGCGCTTACCACTCTGCGTACAACTACAAGGTGAAGCATAAGCCTGTTTTCGGATCAAACAAAAGTACTATATATTCCTAATTTATTGACTGAACGTGATGAGATGGAATCGAATTGTAATGTATTAGTGGTATATATGGGTAAGAACAATCATCCGAAAACAAACTTATGCATCACCTTGTAGTTGTACGCAGAGTGGTAAGCGCCTGCAATAAACACTCAATGTATTCTTAATTAACCTAAATCTTTGCAAAAGTTCCGCAGGTTTTTTCCATATTCGAACGAGTTTCAAATTTTGAACACACCGCACAATTTCGAGCCAATTTCCACAGCTATACATGTATACTAATTTTCAAAATAATCCATATGCAACTTCGTGTATATGAACTACCATCGTCACATCCGGTGGTAAAATTCATAAAATAACACGATCAAATGTAATGTTGTTGAATCATTCATTTATAAGTATATTTCAATGTTTACTTAATTATATTTTGGAATAAATGAAAACAACCGAAATGATTGGTTAATGCACAGGTAGCCTATTCGTCGAAGTTTTACCCTCGCAGGTACTTTGTTTTAATCTATGTACCGTATGCTGTTTATACATTAAATATTTCATGCTCTCGAATACGATTCTATACGTGTATACTTTTAAATTAAATTTATTCGACCACTCCATAAGCCCATTTCGTCTGTTATTTACGTTATTTATGGATGACCCCTAATAGAATGACAGCTTTAGCTCGGGGCACGTACTGAATGCAGAGATTTTGAGTATACCACGCAGTACATAATGGCGCAATAAACGCTCAACAATAGGGCGCATGATGCGACGACAACGATTTTGTTCGTGAAATAATCAAATAATTTCGTCGCGAATAATATTTAATTTAGTAAGCGCCCATTTTTAAGCCCGGATTAAGTTCTAAAAGATGGCATTTGTCTCGATGCGAGTGCATTTGGACTAGCTTCGGTGGCTCATTCTCGGAACGAGGCCTAATCTGATTATCGGAAGTTAATCAGTTTTTTTCCCTCTAGATCTTTTTTGAATAACTGTAGGATGACAAAATATCCGCTTTTGTCTGGCAATATCTCTTTCGCCTCGATGCACTCGCTCGCATTTTCAATGAAAACGACGAGATTTCGACTTAATTATTTATCGGGTTGGCATTAGGCATAATTCTTTTGACATTTTGCTTCGCTTCCTATGAATAATCCGCGCCAAAGCTCCTAATGAGATCAAAAGATATTTTAAAGCGTATTTCGCCTTTTGTTTTCGACGAGTTATTATTAGGGGGAATTTAAATACGCCATGCATAGGGTGTGATGAACTGGGGATCGACACAGGGTAGCTCCATGGAAAATTATACAGGGTGTGATGAAAAACGAATGGACATGAGGGGAGGTAGATTGCGCTCACATAACATAACATAGACTGTCTGTGGCGTTAACAGCCAGAGGGGGAGTATTTCCGACATATGGGTGCGAGCACAAAGAATGCTTATTGCAGGCGTTTACCACTCGGCTTACACTAGCGCCACCAAGCGCGATAAGAATGCGGCATGCGTTTTAAATGAGGGTGTATACAAAGAACGCTTAGCCGAGCCAGACTGAGCTTACTAGAAGCGCTTATAAGCTTTCAAGAATGTTTTTAACATCCTTTTTTTGGAAATCTGAAAGCAGATTTGTAAGATACAGATTGGCACACAGATCACTATTGATCAAAAGTGTACTCATCGATTGCATGCCGCCTATGTACCGTAAAAACTTGTCCTGCACTCATTATGCGATGCTAACGCATGCAGTGGCGCCACCTAGCACACTGACCATCACGCTGATATCAGCATTCAATGTGCGTCGTAAAGCTGGAAACAAGCACGAAAGAAGTTGCATGAAAGAAGCACGTTGAAAGTAAGCATTCTTTGTGCTCGCACCCTATTGGCATCTTCCGCTATCATCGGTTGGCGGATTTAGCGAATTCTCAAACTGTTAAACACTCACCATTATTAATGTAAATTTTTTACACACACGTGTAGTTCCCGATAAATTAATACAGAATTGGTATAAATTTGAATTGCTTCAAACTGTATACGTTTTATCGAGCCCTTCAATTTTATTTGCCATGAATTAAAAAGCTTCTGTGTTTTTAATTAATTTAAGTGAAAATATGGCCGCATCTGCCATATTTACCGTATAGATAATCGCTGACTAATGAAATGGTATTTTAATTATTTATGTTAAGAAGTGGAATTTTTTTAAATTAAGACAAGTTAGGCATGCATTGCTGGGAGACGCAGATTTTAAGGCAATTTTTGACTAAAACAATCTCGAATTAATTTGTCAGGAGCAATCTGCGTTTATGCTTAAAAATGCGTATACGTCCATGTACGTGTATATCTTAGTGACTATTTTGAGATATTTTTAAATCATTAAGTGAAACTGCAGTGGGACGATGGTAGAGCGGCTTCAACTGTAGCGAGGCAATACTTTCACTGATTGTTGAGGTAAACTGTACAAGACCATTAAGTAATGGGATGGACCAAATACACTGAGTTGCTTTCGGCTTAGATAAATCTCGGTTTCAACTTGGCTGTGACTGGTTATAGACCTCGACAAAAGCATTTTCAGGAGGAATCCGCCCTGAAGTCTAACCACGCTTTATCGAATCTATATTGTACATGTACATGCACTGTATATGCATCACACCAATACATGTATTGCCATTCGAACAAAAATATACTTCGTGGTCCATCAACTTAATGGTCTACTGTATAGCAATGGAGCAACCAAAGATACTTCGAAGTAAACCATAGTCAGCCTAATAAAATAAAAACACATCAAACTCAACCAGTTTAATCTCCTCTCAACCGAAGTCCAAAAGTGCGAAGTCCTTGAGAAACCCAAATTGAAAGCGTGTTTCCGTTTTCTAATCGGATACACACATTTCTGAAAAGAATCCGAGAAAGTAAGCGAATTTGCCAACCAATCAAAAAACTGGAACGCGTATTTAATTTTGGTTGTATGGGTGCGAGCACAAAGAATCCTTATTGCAGGCGCCTATCGCTCGGCGAACACTAGCGCCACGTAGCGGGATAAGAATGGGGTTTTAGCCAAGAACCCGCCATTTTTAAATGAGGGCGCACACAGAAAGCTTAGCCGTGCCAGGCTGAGCTTACAAGAAGCGCTAATTTTTAAGAAAGCAGATTATTAAGACGTACCGTGTAAAAACGTGTTCTGCCCTCATCGTAAGATGCTAATGCGCATGTGCAAGGTTTTACGCGGAATATTTCACCTAGCACAACGCATGCAGTGGCGCACCAAGCACCCTGACCACAGTATACGAATATAACAGTATGCTCACTCCGTGTCGGCACTTTGATGTTGCTGAGGCCAAAAAAACCGACTC
>JAQGBX010007738.1:0-11138 GCA_034698745.1 Megaphyllum sjaelandicum
AATTGGTAATTTAAATGCATTACCAATTGTTTGCCGCTGGTTGGCGCTAGTGGTCAAAAAAATTAACTTTCTTACTTTTAAGTGCCAACGAATTCGTGCCCATATACTGTAAATATAAATTTAAGAAAATTAAAATTGGAATTTTTACGTCTTACAAATCAGCGTGCCCTGGATTTGCGGTTGGGAAACAGCTAGGGTAACCGTTTACGGGAAAAAATCGTAAATGACGTAAATTTTCTTGTTTTGTCTTGTCAAAACGCAGACTAGAACAACGGTGAAAAGCTGCATCGATGCTACAATCCCGCATTGTGCGTCGCAAAAAAAAAAATGGCGCTTTTTAATTAAAGACTTAGGTCGAGCACCACGGCTTCAGCACTGGTCCGGCCAGCAGCTGCTCGCAGCCACGAATTTCCGATAGGAGCACCCCTTTTGAGAAAAAACAAAAACACGCAACCATACCGCCGAACGGGGATAATAAAAAGGCTCGATGGCAGCTTGTTAACACCAAAAACAACTGGACCAACAAAGAACAATGTTTGAAATATAAAAGCGAATGCCCAGGTTTGTTTCAAAAGTCACGTGGCGCCATCATGCACCCAGCGCCTTTGTTCGTTCCTTCCATCTTCGCCGCAAGTAGCGACAGATGGCGCTTCGCCGTAGCAGGGAACGAAAAGAACAGAGAGCTATTCTTACGAAAAAGTACAGAAATGGTATACTTTTTTCTTACTTAATTTTGTCAGTGCATGGCAGAATTCCACGTTCGCTCTAAACTCCTTAAAACTCCTTCCTCCGCGATATTTTCCCATATTTCATGGAACGATGGTGCATGGCTCGTGTCTTCAATTTCAAATGGCAGCGATCCATTTCTATCATTAAAGTTTCAACGAGCTGCTAGAGTAATTTTTGCAAATGGGTTAATGCGTGCATGATCTAAACAAGGCGGAAAAGACATTCTCCTCGAACACACGGAGTAGCGCGGGAAATGATTGACAACATTACGTTAGGAAACTGATAATAGCACATTATGCAAATTAGAACAAAACGTAGAAAGTAGATACGGCAATTACGTACACGTATGTGTGTTATACGAAAAGATGAGTGTAAACAACCAGGACGACGCGTTTCACGTTACATTTCGGGGATTTGTCTAGATGGAAACAAAGATGGTGACTGAATAAAGTCGAACGTGCGAATGATTTCTCTTTCGGAAGCAAGCCTAAATTATTGGAATCTGTCACCCTGTACAATATACAGGGTGGAACAGAATAGAGAGCCACCCCATTTTTTTCCTTTCCTGTTGTAGTTACGTAAATTCCGTTTGTGCTATTAAATAGGAAGTCACGTATGCTCTATCCAATGATGTTGTTACGTGTGACCAACGACAACTGTTTCACGGAAACGGGTGCTCAAACGTTTTTTACCGTAACACGTATAGGATAAAATGTCAAATTAGGAAATGGAAGAGAATGGTTTGTTTGTATGTATTCAGCTGGTTTTGTGTTGACATGCAGTTATTTGAAGTTTCTACAATGTTTTTAAAACAGGGGCAAACATAGTTGAAACACCAATTGCATGCTTTTACGTTAAGGTTACGTTAAGGTTTACGTTAGGTCGCTTCACAGCAGTGCACCAGTGTTCGCCAAGTTCAGTTAGCAATTGGTGTTTGCCCCTGTTTTTAAAACATTGTACATAGCAACTTCAAATAATTGCCAATGAAGACAAAACCAGTCGAATACATACAGTATACAACTAAACCATTCTTTTCCTTTTCCTAATATGACATTTTGTCCTACCGTGTTACGGTAAAAATGGTTGAGCACACGTTTCCGGGAAATTATTGTCGAAGGTCAAATGTAACAACATCATTGGATAGAGCACACATGACATCCTATTTAACCGCAGAAACAGAATTTACGTAACTACTGTATAACAGGAAAGAAAAAAAAATGGGATTGCTTTCTATTCTGTTCCACCCTGCATGTATACATGCGCAGAATTTGGGCGAAATAAAACAAAATATTATTGGGGGTCATATTAAATAGCACGTGAAAAAAATTGTACAGCATGAGTTACTCTCAGGCGACTGTCTCGTAAACTTGAAACTGAAATAAGCGTTGCATTTTAAACGTTTCTTCAGAAAATGAATGGAGCAATTTAAGAACGGTACGAAACCGCCTCCCATTTTTTAGAACAAGATTTTTTTTCATTGTCGCATTTCCGGTGCATCCTGTATAGCGCCAACCCCATCGGCCTCGCTGCTCGGTAGCACATTGGCGCCGCCGCGTGGGGGTCAGCAACCGTTGTTCGATCTGACCACGTAGGGGTCAGCGCGGGTCAGTTGGGCTTGAAAAGGGCTCCGTTGGGACGGTTATGCGCGTAATATGCCGAAGGGCATTTTAATACGCGTAAAGGCTTAACCGAGCGTGAGCTCTAAATCTTATTTTCAAAACCTGCGCATTCGCAGTTGGCGCACGCCTATGGTCAATGTCTGAAGTTAAGTAATTTCAGATGAAAATTGATAATGATGACCAGAGAGTGGAAAAAGCGGGGCGCAACGCGGCCACAATGAAATGAAATATTCGCCTCCATTACACGTATTAAGATGGCCAAAAGGGATTACCGAAGTAATATATATATATATGTTTTGCTCGTTTCTTAACGTCCCTCCATACTTCAACCCCCCCCCCTCCCCTACCCCTTATGGATACGGATTCCTATTCTTCTCGGAGTTCTCCTCTCCTGATTTGCCGAAAACAATAGGAGTTGTTCAATTTTCCCAAACGCTACATTCACGATGAAGTGGATATTTATTATTATATTCCGCCACCCGACTATTGCTTATTTAATGCTAATGAATTCACGCCATGCATCTTCAATTCATGCGCCAAAATTGAAAATGAAAACGAAAAAAAACGAGAAACCATTAAAAGGTGTATAGCCTCCTTAAGTTGGGCTGCTCATAGCAGCCCAACGTGCTGGAAAGTTTCAAATTTCGCTAACTCTGCATAATCTCAGTTATAACGTAATCTACGTCACTCGATCACTATACGAACTCGTACAAGCTACAACTCATCTACAAAAGATAAATTCATTCGCCATTGAACCACCCATGAGCTGCCATAATCCCGAGCAGTATGCAGTATACCGTATGCTTTAGGGATGTTAAAACTGATGTCATCCATCAATAACCAGTCGGTCAGTCTGGTAACAGATTCTCACTTCCTGATTTCAAGTTAAAGACAGCTTCGAAAATGCAGAAAGTAGATACACTGTAGCTATTCACATGTACATACATTGCTGTACATCATATTACTAAGCTGACCAACTCCATTTTTTGATTCGTAATTCGGCAAATTTCCTTGCGCAAATGCTAAAGTTTTCTATAATTTCCATGGAAGAAGAATGATGCTTCATCTCGTATACGAGTTTCCTAAATGTACATGTAAATGCCAGTTTTCGCATTGCGCCCAAGATTACAGGTTTAGTCGTACCTCCGAAGAATAATTTCAAATTTCATCATTACAAAGAGCTCGGCATTTACGTGTGGCAGGCCGAGTGCATTTAAACGAAAGTAATAAATTTGTGTGTAGTGGCTATTTCATACGAGAACAGAGTTGAAGCAGACCACTGCTCTATGTAAAAGCGGCCATTTCCAATCTATTATACATACTGCACCTCCTCACCCACACAATTTACCAGACACCCCCTCACCCCACCACACATCCAATATTGCAGAATGTAATAAATACCAGATACTATGCATATTTCCAGTTTTCTATGCGGCTAAATGAAAAATATTTCAGGTTAAATCGCATTGTAATCCTTCCTAACAAATGACCATGTGCGTGGAGATATACGAGAGGGGTCAAGGGGGTTCCGGCCGAGGGGCCACTGGCTGCAATGGTCATTTTCAACCCATTAGGGTTCTCTCACTGCGAGCCCAACGACCCTATTCATATTAACGCTATGGCCATCTGCATTTCCAGCCACTCATTAATTACCATATCTCACACTGTTCAGACTGGCCGGTCAAGCCAGGGGTACCTCTCCCTCCCCCCCTCCCTCCCACGTCCAAACTACATCTGCATTTCCCCCTTTTCTTGAAAAGTGAACTGTTCTTAATAATCCTTTATTGTTCGAACCAAACAATTCAACTCTGTCCGAGCTTTAATCAATAAAAGTGTTCACTTTGCTAGAAACTTTATAAATACATGCAACGGTGCACTCGATGCACTAATCGCTGTTAAATATATAAATATGGACAAGTCTGTGTCCAGCAATTCACTCGAACAACACATTCAAAATGATAATAGCACTTTCACAACTTTAAATAAAGTAACTAGTGAATCTATAACCGCATAAATAAACAAATAATTTGGAAACGTGCTTTCCGAAGTGTTTCGCAAAAATCGTCACCGGAAGAGACAGTTTTGCAAAAACTTGGATTTTCACTTGCTATCCCAGCTTCATTAATATAAGCAACTCATCTTACAGTCTGCTACTAATTTGCATTGAAATATACATTTATCTACTTTATCCTCAACTTATATTTTAGTTTTTTAGATTTGATTTAGCAATGTGGTTAATGACGCCATCTAATGGTAGGCGCATTCAAAATGGTCGCAATGCTTCTCAGATGGCAACCAGGGCATAAGGGGAAGTGACAACACTGGACAGGGATGAATTTTACAATCCAGATGACCACCGCGAATACCCGCCATCAAATTTGTTGACATAATACCCTCATCAGAAACAGATTAATTACCCCCTCAATCAACTATTGGATTTCTCATCAAACAATAAACTGCCGTACTGTTTTAATTAATGAAAAAGGCAGATAGAGATGGCTCCCTCCCTTTAATCCTTCAAAAAAATATCTAAAAAAACTAATTTTGCATCAATCCCCTATCATAAATCACGCGGGAACTGTCTCCCCCCACACACACGCATTTGCATAAATATATAAAAAACTTCAGTTTCAGTTCATCCCCGGGCATGAGTTGGAAAAAAAACTACCCGCATGCCGTATAATTAAGCAATGTAGCATCAGACGATGGAATAGCTTTGAAATTCAGAAAAAGATGCATTTTTTTTTAATAAATATAAAAAAAATGCTGGGTTAGTGCACAAAATTGGAAGCTGTTCATTGAACCGTATTTGCTTCCTTAGCAATTCTATAACTTCCTTAAAATAATCATTAAGCCTTGGTCAAAAATATCCTTGGTCAAAAATAACTGCGAACCAAAAATCAAATAAGTAATAATGTATTTTCATTTCTGCTATCTGAATATTTAATGTTGACTTTGTTTAAATGATGCAATATGGAAATTAAGCAATTTTTGTTAAAAAAGACGGGCAAAAGTTGTAGGACACATTGTGAAAATTAACACTATCTTTGGTTAGTGCATTATTTTTAACATCAGAAAAGCTCAGTGGGGAAAATGACTTCAGTTGAACTCTGTAAGAATAGTGGAAAAAGCAGAGATGGGCATGTCTTGCTCACAAATCCCGAAGGAACTTCAGCTTTCAAGATCACTGTAGGATACAGGATACACAGTAAAGAAATGTAAGGAGAATGGAAGTTCTGACTACATGGACGGGTACCAGTAAAGAAATTTTTTCTTAGTAAAAAAAATTAAGACAGTCAGATTATAGTTTGCCGAAGACCATCAACACTGGACTATCAAGGAATGGAGAGACGTTATGTGGAGTGATGAGAGCAAATTTGTATTGTTTTGGGAGTGATGGTCGTTGTTATATTTGACGTCTAAAGGGCCAAAGAAGTGATCCCAGATACCAAATTCCAACCGTCAAACATGAGGAGATTCACAGATGGTATGGGGTGCATTCTCCTATGATGGAATGGGTCCTCTTGTGCCGATAAATGGAATTATGGACCAAATAGTGTACACAGATATCTTGGAAACAAACATGTTACCATTTGCTCGGAGGAAAATGCCTAGGCATCCCCTAGAGGATGGACATTCTAACAGGACAATGACCCTAAGCATATGACATATTCAGTCAAGAAGTGGTTAATGTTAATGGCAAAAAAAATTCGAATTCTGCAGTGACCTAGTCAGAGCCCAGATTTAAGCCCCATTGAGCACATCTGGGATGTTCTTGATCATGCTGTGGGTTCAAAAAAACACTCCTCAAAGATTAACCTGCTTCAAGGTCTACAGATGGAATGGGTCAAGATTCCAACAGAAACAATTCAAAAACTGGTTGAATCAACGCCTCACAGGTGTGCCGCAGTTATTGCTGCCAAAGGATTGGCCATTAAATATTAATTGAGTCCATATTTATTTATGATTTTTTTAAATTTATTTGACAATTGCAGATCAAATAGCAGCTTGTCTTAAAACTTTTTCCCTACTTTTTTTCACTTAAATTGTTTAATTCATTTTGCATCACTTTAATTTCACAAGTTCCAACTTATATATTAGGTGAAACAATTAAAAACATGGTTTTCACTCATCTGGTTTTAGGTTCTTAGGTGTATTTTACAAAAGTTATTCAGAATAATTCGATTGTCCTAAAACTTTTGACCTCTACTGTATTTAAAGGTCAATCTTACCACGCATTTACTATATAGTAACCTTAGCGTGAATTTATTTAGGGAGTTATATATACTGTACAATACATGTACAGTATATCAAAAGCAAACAGTATAGGACATATACGAAGATAACAAAACAATTCAATAAATTAAAACTAAACAAATAAATAATGATTTTGTTTATTTTACCTTTGCTGATGTCTTTGCCTTTTGATCAAAACACTTTGCTCGGCTATCAACTGCACTTGTTGCGCATTGAGCTGCTCCAGTTGCTGTTGTAGTTGTTGAGCCATGGGGAAGTCCTGAGCGTCCCTGGCCTGGGTCAACCTGGCCCGGAGTTCCTCCTGTTGCATCCCCAACTGTTTCAGTTCCTCGGCAATATTTTCTAATCGCTCCTGAAATCGATCAATTCAATGTAAACGATTAAGTATTTGTTCGTACGTCATGGGCATCGCAAGACTCGTTTTGAAGAGCTGCTCAACCTTGGAGCAATTGACAACGTAAATTATTAGTTCAACTTTATGGACCACCAATGTTTACCAAATATAAGTACAGTAAAACCTGTAAAAGTGACCACATCTGGATGGTGATCACCTGTTTATATTGACAACTTTTTACTGTATTGTTTTTTCTAGTGTAAAATTTCCTTCATAAAAATTCTCTGAATAGTGACCACCTGTCTATTGTTTTTTTGTGACCAATGTGTGTTGTCATTTTTTGCAATTTTCATCTTAAAAAGTGACAAGATAACAGATGAGTCAACTTACATCCTGCTTTAACCATAGTGGTTCTCAAATAAGCCAATCATGTTATTCAGATCGAAAAAAAATCATTGAAAACATGATCATAAGAAGCAAAAAGCATTTAAAACAAGGAAAACTCGATAAAGTTTCCTATAAAAAACAAATGTGTAATAAGGCAATAAATATACTTTATGTAATGCACATGAACATGACGATTCTGTACTTTTTTGGTTTTGTGGTTTTTGTTTACATGTGTAAGTACATTGTACATGTTCATTATTTTCATTTAATTCAGGCATTCTTTGTATTGTGACCAACATATTACTTTTTGGCGGTCACTCTTAACATGTTTTACTGTACGGTATTTGCGAGTAATTTACGCAGAAAATTACCCTTATTGGAGCAAACGAAGAACACTTTACATCAGATAATTTCAAAGAAACAACTTTTATGAAAACATCTGCATGTAAATCTTCTTGAAAATCTGTTATCGGATGCAAGAAGTTCGACGAGGACAGCAGTAAATTCAGTACAAAACATCGTAGTCTCCATTTTTCTCAACTCCGTTCTGCAATTACTGTACATGCATGTATACTGCATAAGTCGGAACTTTGCTTGATCAACCCCATAACACAGTAGCCCATAACCTAATTTATCCGGAAGGGCGAACCGCTCCGTCCGCTGCCATTTCATAAAGGTCAAAGGGTGCCGCGCTTTATGAAATACATATTTTTATTAGATAAAAAAAATTACGGGAGAGGGGTTATTAAAATTGGGCCATGCAGCATTTCCTAAATCAGCCATGCTATTTAAAACCCATTAAGGTTAAGTGCCATATTCGGGTCCTCACCACGCTCATTTTTTTTGTTCTTCTTTCACAATCGATGCGAGTCCTCTAATTTGCCAATTAAATTAATAACTCCGCGGGCCCACATCCATTTAGTCGCATTACAAATTAATAGACTTTTGAATTATTGATACGTTCGGGTAAAAGGTGGATGTGTCCCGCGTCATTTTTTTTTCCTATCAATTTTTCTCCGCCTTTTGGCTCAGGCCCATGCCTAGGCTCCATTAATAAAATAATTATCGTATTCTAATAATGAGACATTGACCAAAATACTTAAGCTTGATGAACGCTGCGGGTGTGCCTGGCGTTTTTTAAGAGATGCCGGTTTCTGGCCGGTGTCGACGAGCGTGCAAACCGGTCATCTTTCTCGGTAGTCGAGCTCCACCGAGATAATAATGAGAAAGGAGTTTGCGTGACGGATCAGAAAAGGTGCAATTGTTATTGTATGTCTGCTTTCCTTAGCCATAAAAAAATTAACTCGAACGACACCTGCCTAACAACGGCCACACCACACCACTTACAACATCACTTTTTTTTCTCCCACAACTCTTTATTATTATTTTATAAGAAGCATTAAACTAGTCTATCCCTTTATCTCGGGGCTAGTGACAATCAATAACAACAACGGGGCAAAAAAAAAAGACAAAGAAATGACGTCGTGACCTCTGTACGGAGGTTGCACGTGCAATCTGTCGTCATATCCTACGGAATTCTACCTCACACCATTGACTTGCCCCCCCCCCCAATCCAGCTTATCTGCATGTGAAACTGTTGCCAAATTCTGCTTGCGATTAATAATGACAATTATTACGAAACTAGCAAAATTGTTCGGTGTTTTTTCTTTCCATGAAATTCAAGAAGCCAGTTCAAATGATCGTAGAAGAAAAAAAAAAATGCCGCTGAAATCAGAAGTAACCCAAGCCCATGTTAGTGAGCCATAACGTCATTTTTGTAGCATCCTGTATTTTTTTTTATTGAAAATGGATTCAATTTTTGTGCCACGCTGTAGATCAACGTTATTAAAAATTGATCGACGTTTGCGTCCAGAGAAAAAAATCTTTTAGGTCTTGCACTTCGCTGTTTGTCCTTATGGTAATTACATGTACAGTATATGCATTTTGATCACATCGAAAGTAAAACTTGAAATTAGTGCATATATCCGTGACGTCATTGATAAATCGTACCCTTGTGTCACGCTGTATGACAATCTCTCGCATATAGATCAAAATAAACTTTCGAATTGTTTAAACTTGCCATAAAGTGGCGCCACCGGGGTGGGGAGTCGAAACCAATTCGTTTCCCTAGATACTCTAATACAGGGTTCCCCCAGAAATTTCATTTTCAACTTCCCTGACTTTTTCCAGGTTTTAAAATAATTTCCCTGACCAATGACAAGGTCAAAAATGTACTAATGATAATTTGGAAATTAATAAAGAAAAATTTAAAAAATGTGTGATTGGAAAACGTGGAAAATTTTGCAAAATTGTCCTCGGAAAAAGTGGACATTTTTTCTAATTTGTACTAAGAAAATGTGGAAAATTTTTCAAATTTGTACTCTAAAAACGTGGAAGATTTTGCAAATGTGTACTCGGAAAACGTGAGAAATTTTTTAATTTTGTCCTCGGAAAACGTGGAAAATTTTGCAAATTTGTACTCGAAAAACACAGAAAATTAGCAAAATTAGAAAAGTTTTACTCAGTAAATGGGCCCTGTAGAAGCATAATTTTGGATCGCAACATCATGACTACGATTAATTTCCTTGACTTTTTCAAAACAAGCCCGTCTTCCCTGACTTTTCTAGGTTTTCCAGATGTGGAGAAACCCTGTTATAAGTGAACAGACAAAGATCTGTTTAACAACTTAAGAATAATTTCGATGAGAAAAATTTGCCCATGTATGCGAACCAAGTTTTGGTTACATTATTATTACGAAAACAAGGATTTTATTACATACTAAAAATCATATCAATAGCACTCAACTGCTCCCATTAATACCAATAAAGTATTAATTATCAGATGTACTGTACCTCCAAAGTTGAAAAATTAGTCTGAAAACATATCTTTCTAGAACCGACTAAAACAAATGCGGAGGAAAAAAACATTAAGTATGTGCTGTACCTGTCGTTTCAGCCTGCCCATCTCGCCGCCATGTTTGCTGCTTCCGTCAGGACTTCCGTCAAGTCGCTGCCTTTTGCCGCTAGGGTCATCACAGTTGTTATAGCTGCGTGGGTTGTATCCCTGTGGCCTGGAATTGTCACCCCAACTGCATTAGAAAATGGTCCATTAATCAATTAAGTGAATGGTCAGTGCCACTCCTGTATATGGAGTGACCACCAAGCACCGCACGTAATGGTCAACATTGTTGATATAAAAAATATCAATCGAAATAACAGCACATTTTGAAGGAAAGCGTTTTTTATGACAAGATAAGAGTGACTCTTATAGATAATCACAAACAAAATCATTCGTAACATTTTTCGAACTCTTCTGAACATATTTAAAATTTGCACTTGAACATCATTTTGCGCTGATATTCGTACTATAGGCAACTTATTATACCTTTTTCATAGCAACACAATTTGTATATGAAAGTTGAACGTTTTACCACATAAGGGTGGTCGCAAAATACTCATTTTCGATTTCCCTGACTTTTCCCTGACTAAAATCAAAAATCCCCTAACCAAAACTTACTTGTTAATGCATATCAATTTGTTTGTCATAATCTATATAAATAAAAATGTAAAAGGTCAAATGTTACGGACCTCACATCTCCGAAAATTCTTTACCGATTGCTTTAAAATTTTCACACAATGTAACATTCGAATAGGACCGGGTTCTTATATAACTTTTATTTCGATGTCACACCTGTGACAGCTACAAACATTCTTTTTTTGTAACAAGGTCAAAAAAATTTTGTGAGATGGCGCTACAGTCAGTGAATGCAAAACACGCGCTATTTCATGATTTCAATTCACGTGCATGCATTG
>JAQGBX010007739.1:0-11138 GCA_034698745.1 Megaphyllum sjaelandicum
TAATTTGTTGCTTGATATGTAAGTAAATATACAGTGTATCATCATTTAATTCAAAGTTACTTTTCTTCGTTAAATTAATATAATTACCTACATACACAGCTGTTGAACGCATGCGTATGGTTTTCACTTTGAGCCACTGTACATGTCCATGTATGAGAGTGCATACGTAACATTTTCATTTAACGAAAAATGGCGGAATGCAAACATGCTGCTCCAGTTATTTTATCATTTCACAGTAAATGAAAATCCAATAGGCTTTCACTACAGGGGTACGACTGACGCTCTCTGGAAATTGGAAAAAATACATGCATGCACAAGACGGCCCTCTAACCACCTCTCAACTGCAAGACACCTCCAATGTTTCTTTTGTTCCCACTGGAAGAAAGTATGGTATGATACATTTTCGTACAGACCTCCTACGCACATAACCTTAATTTATCATTTTTTGTAAAATAGTTACCAGTCCTTAAGGACAGGAAATATCTGAAATTTTATACCTAGATAGTCAAAAGTCATTCCTAAATTATTTTTTCTCAGTGAGAACAAATTAGCAATAGAAATATTGTTATTTAAATTTTGTACAATTCTTATTAGCCTGCGTAATAATGCATTTCATCATCCTCTAACGACGAACCTTCAAAGCTAACAAGGAAAGTTACATACCATTCTCCTTGACAATTTCACTAATGAAATTTGGGTCCAAAACTTGACTTATTAGGGTCTGCAGATAAACTTCGAAATTCTCCTTCTGTGTGAGGGATTCCTCATCTTCTTGACCCTTGCTGCCCTGGTGATGTGACGCAGAACTGATCCTTTGGTAATCTTTCAGGTATTCCACGACACAGTTGTTCTTATCCCCTTTAACAATGAGAACTGTAGCTGGTTCATAAAATGAACGGGATCCCATTTTAAATCCAGGATTCTGCAAAAATTATTATAGGTATGAGTCGCATGATTTCTATTTTGGAAAGTTATCTAACTAATCATAATGAGCTGGTCGAATGGGGTCATAAAAACTATCCCTGCAATGGTTGAAATTAAAAAAATATATATACTGTATAAGAATGACTATTAATAATCACAAATGCAGATATTTTCTACACAACTGTGTTATAGATTCAAGACGTTTTTAATTGTTCTTGAATATCTTTTCATAAAGTAAATATGAAAATAATTTCACTTTGAAAGTCTGACTTTAAACATCCACATGTGAAAAAATAATAATATAAACAAAAATGAAAGTTATGAATATAGGAAACAATGCAGGCAAAATAATTATGCATAGAGAAAGAGTGATTTTTATTTATTTGCATTTTTATATCAGGAATTTTAAATTAAGACTATTTCTGATATACAAAAGTTGAACAATTTGGAGTAATATCTATGGGACAACCATGGATGACATATCATGCAGCTAAAGCTAACATGTAAGAATAATTTAAAAAAAATACTTCCAATCTTCCCAAAGAAAACTATTAACACCCATTCAACCAAATTGGAATGTTTCTTTAAAAAAAAGAATCACTGACATTTGATTGAACCCTATAAAATGTCCGATCGCCTTCTTTGAAAGGCTCAAACTTTTGAATAAGACCATGACCCTCAATCCTCCAGATCGGGGCGTTGACGAGATTCTTGTCTGAGAGCAGGATTATAAAATCGCCAGACTGTTTAGAGAAATGAATATATTACTGGAGGAATCATACATGCTGGATAAAAGCTATTCGATATAATAATATCGATAAACACATTAAATATCAAGAATTAAATCCTACCCTAAACCCTCCTTCTCTTATGCGTTTTGTTTCATCTTTACTGTCACCATATTTGCAGAGCTTAGGCCTTCCCCTAAAAACATTGATATTTAAACATTAGCAAAAAATGTATCCATTAGTTAGCAATAACACAGGAATGGATGATAAATATAGCAGTACAAACGGTGAGAAGAGTAAAAAAAAGAGCCATGAGATCAGCAATAAAATTTCTATTTCAAAGGTCATTCAAACGATTTCTTGTAATGGAATTCATATTATATTTATCGTGCCTATGATCAAGTGACTACCTGAATGATGAAAGTCTAAGTCCACACTCACAATGCTTGAAATTTTCAATACGGGTTTTTAATTTGCCAAAATATGAGATAGAAATTTGAGATTTTGAATTTTAAAATTATCTCAAGCAATATGAAATAAAAAAATGAACTATTTAACGTTTAGTAAATACATGTTATTAGGTTGTAAGACTACACTGTTCTAAACAACTCACCTGGGGCGGGAAATTTTAACTGGGCTGCCTTGGCCATCATTATTCGGCTTTCCATCTGGAGACAATAGACGTTTTCCGGGAGGTCTACCTCTGAGAATGGTAAAATCTTTCAATAAGTTAAATATGTTATGAGTAAGCTAAATATAAACTGAAATTATGCTGTGTATTTAAAAGCTGTAAATACATCAAATAATTATTCACATCATTCAATTGTTTTCATTTATTCGTCCAGTTACAAAAAAGTAATGATGCCAAACCATGATGAAATTTTGATAGGACTGATGAGCATAACCATTGGTATGAAAACCAGAGCAATTGTTTTAACTAGTCGTTAGTTTATCATATGGCCAAATCTAAAAACGAAAATTTCCAAATATATGTGCAATGATAGATACCTGGTACAGCTCTAGGATTAGCATAATAATCTAAACTTTAAAATGTTCACTAATTTATTTGATAGCGGTTTTCCACAAATCAAATAGGCGAAGAAACACAGACTTCTTTGCAACATCTAGGAGAGCATCATCATCCCATCAAGTTCCTTTCTATTATTCAATTAGCCTCACTAAAAATTAGTTACATTTGAGGTCGACTGTTGTGCTGTCGGTTTTCCTTTTTAAACTTTACCAAACTGAAGAATATTGACTAAAATACGATTGCAAATAGTCTTTTTAGAAGAAAAATTCAAATTTCTGGAATTCAAAACACATATTATATGAAGTAGGTTAATATACACTGTAGTAAGCAAATTTCCGCATTTTATATAAATATTTCTTGACTATCTTCTCATTATTCCAGCCCCTCCTAAATGAGTCTAATGAATTTTAATATGCAGCCAGTTATAAATTAAGATAGCGAAATTATAGCCCTGATGTTACCTTGGAAGACCTCCAGGATTCACCATTGCCGTGTATCCCTTCCGTCGGCCTCTTAACCCTGTAGTACGTTTCTGGTTAGCTTCACCATCAGATTCGGAGCTTGGATGTTTCGCATCCAATAGGTTCTGCAAATTTATCCAATTAAAATCTGTATTTGATATTTTCTTTTTTTTTTCTTCTTTAATATTATGTGATTTTGGTTCATTAAATATTTCAAGATTCGCTTAAGATTGATAGCGACATGTTTGACAACTAGCAACTGCAATGACGACAGGTGCGTTAACATTTTAAAAATACTAAAAATATTATTGGGAAGGAAAGATTTAACAATTTAGAAATAACATGTTAAAACTACCTTGTCTATCGACTTCCACGCCTGGTTAGCATCTGAATCGAACAGACGAACTGTTTTCTCTTCGGATTCTGAACTAGACGAATCAGGTAATTGACTTTCTTCGTGTGCCATCAACTTCCCTAAACATGTTTGGATGAAGAAAAAGGAAATAACCAGACTAAATGTACAATTATTATATAAAATTACATCCATAATTTTTACTCAAGATGAGCTTGTGTTTATCGGGAACACAGTTAAATGCTCATCCACCAGCAGTCATCAGCATAGTATTTTTAATTCAGCCAGTATTTATTTTTTAAATTTTCAACATTTCTATGTCTTAAGGCCTTTGAGACCGCAACGGATAAATCTACATATACGTGTGCTTCTAGGTACTAAAGCTAATAACGTGCATTTCCAAAGAAAAAGCTGAAATATGGTGGTGTTGTAATAAATATAAGTAACAAAGTATGCTGACACTTGAAATAAACACGCAGTCCAAAAATGTAAATTACCATAATTATAAACAAACTAGAGTGGGCAAGATTTGTCCTGAAAACATTCCAGCTCCAAAAGTCATGCTGAAATGTTTGCAAAACATGCTAGATTACTTATGGCATAGCTAAAAATCGTCGGGGTGCATTTAGAAATGCAAAGCCAGGATAGTGGGAACAGTTATGCATTTTAGACAACTGTTGGATGTCAAATCCATCAGCAAGATTACTAAAACCAGAACATCTCCCAAATAACTGTATTTGGAAAATTTCAACAAAGTCATTCAAATAAACTGGCAAGCATTATTAGCCTACTACTTAAAAAAATGAAGATATAAGATGAAAAATCAATGATATTGTTATAGGGTAACAGACCACAACATCCACCACCAACCATCACCAGATTGAATTTCGGTCAACAACGACCACTTCGATAGGATGTACCTAGGTCATGGTTTTGATGCAACTTGCTTTTTGATATAAACAGCAACACTTTTTTACATTTAAGAACAAGAATGCACAAACCTAATATAATTGGACAAGCATTTCAAAGGTGTGTGCCATAGAAACCCAATCAAATTAAAAAATGAGCTTTACAATTTTATTATAGATATGAAACAAAGTAACAATATTTGTGGTTACAAGTTTGAATTAGTTGTACAAATACAGCATTCTCTTGCACTTGCAGCAGTCACTCTAATAAACATCATGATTCAACGATTTAGTAGTCATTCCAGACTTCCTTTTTTGGCTTTGGTAACAAAACTACAAGTTAAAAATAAGAAAAGATACATAGAAAAATAAAACGTAATTTACTAATTTGTAGTCTTCAGTGGATCGATAACAGTGAGAATTTATTATCCCGAATAGATGACTTGACAAACAAAAGTGCAAAATCAAAAGTAATGAGACATTTATCCAAAACCTGTTTTGAAAATTCGTTTAAAGCGTCCTTAGACAACCTGGGTTAGTCATAAAACACAGCTATTGTTCTTAGTGACTAAATAATATGACACGCATATTTTTAAACAATTGCACCACCCCAGAATAATACAACTGCGTGCATAACAAAACATAAAACCAACTTCCACAGTACTTCCACAATACCTTTTAACCTGCTTAATGAAAATATTACAGTAATGCAGATTTCAAAAGCATGACTAATGTAAAGTCATGGGAAATGACCCTATTTGTTTAACTTGATTGCAAAACTTTAATTTGTAATCCTGAAAAGTTTGCACCCGATAGTAAATGTATTGTAGATTCACTGATGGCATTGATCAATTAGCCATTTTTATTATCAAGTATTTCCAAAATGTACTATTCCCTAGGGACACATACTGTTAAGTTCATTTCCTAAATTTAAAAAAGGCCAATCTCAAGGTTCATCATTAGGACAACTTACCCAGACCTACAACATTGCACTTAAGTCTTAGCAAAGTAAAGATTGTCTTGTTGGCATAGCATATAAAAGTTAAAGATTATGCTATAATTAATCCTGGCTTTATTTTAATGAACATTAAACTTGAACTCAATTAACAGATAACAGAAAATTTACTACATTTGGTAGGTAAAAATCACGTGGCAGAATAACGTTCTTTTAGCCTTTAAGGCATTACTTTTAATACAATATCATAGGCGTGTATGTCAAATGGACCGGGGGATCAAAATAGGGGGAAAAAAGACAACGTCAATGATTTCGGTGGGGATCTATCCCCTCAGCTCCACATATATAGACCTACACACCTGTTAAATATACAGTTAGTTCTAATATTTGATGTTATGAAAATAAATTCCATTATCGTAATTTCTGAAACTACGATTCTGATATAAGCAAATTAATCAGGTTAATTTCAGTAATAAAATGCCGGAGTTCAATCCAAAAGCTTCCTTAGCTACGAAATTGACAATTTCTACACAAAATGATTACAAGAATTTCTGCCAGTGGCCATTTTATGTAATGTTATCTAAAGTTTTTGTCAGCAGTCAATCTAACGGTACAGATAAGTACTTTTGCGTGTTGCAACAAAGGCAGTACTGTACTGCTCAACAGGTATGTTTATCGAAGACACAGATTTAGCAATGTCTAACATAATTCAATTCACTTCATGTTTAATAAAACTTAGCCTACAGTATGTACATTATTTATGCACCTTTGGTATAAAACATTTTCTGACTAAACAATAAGTCATTTCATCATTAAGGAGTAGTTCAACAAGTGTTTTATATTAGACAGAGCAGTCACACATATTTAAAAATGTATCTGATCTTTTAATCATAGAAAAAGTATGGATATGCAAACTTTAATGATTTAATTATCCATTATAACTCAATTCATTGTTGTCAATCCATTCAAATGATGAAAATACATTTCCTTCATTCTTTGTAAATTTATTATACTGAAGCCCAATGACAGTTATGGCTACAAAGAGTAAAGGGATATGAAAGGCTAATTAAAATAAAGAAAATGCAAAGTGAGGGAACTGATCTTTCAGAGAACTATCCCAGAATTCACTTGGAATGATTGCGTAAAAGACCACAATCAGGATAACAGACGATTTAACAGGATTTGATTTACTGTATCTTGATTTTCTCAAGGGTGCAACAATTCTATCAAATATAAAACGACTGTAATAAAGACCATAAAAGAAATAGCAAGGATATAAGGCTCTCATCCTTAATGCCAGTAGGCATGTCACTTCATAAATGTACAGAGCAATAATTGCTTAAGGGTAGGTCACATATTTCAAAAACACAATGGCAAATGATTGGGCAGTGTAACGAGCTATGAACAATAGCTTGACTTGACGAGACATTGCATGTTGCCCCGATTTTTTAGCAAAATTTGAAATAAGAATGTTCAATGACAGCTTATTCCTCGGAATATCACCATGATGCTACGTAACGCTTGCACTCAGCTTCTTTTTTAGCTTAATCACATTTTCATAGTCCTCCGTGGCCAGTTTGTATATTCTTCCTGTTTTGGTACTGGGTGGCCTGCACGCGAAGCAAATGTTTTCCACAGGTAACCATTCCGCTTTTAGAGCTTCTGACCACTGAAAATTGTTGCCGCTCCCCAAGCGTTTCATCAGCTGGATTTGCACACTTCCCTCGTCCAAGTGCTCGTCTGTGACGAGGCCCAGCTGTAAGACATTGTTCACAGTGGCCGCCACGTACTGGCCTCGTCGAGGTTGAACTCCATGTTGCCGCGGATTAACATCGGACGCTGCTGCGACTCGTACAGGCAATGCTGTTCATATATAATATCAATAAAGCAAGCTGCATCAAAATGTGAACACTAGCTATGTACAACTAGGAATATAGCGTCCAGGACTTAGTGGAGGAGGAGGAGGAGGTAACAGCCCCAAGCAGTGCCCACTGTGAAAAAAGGACTAATCACATGGATGAGTGCATCAAACTTTTAAGATCACATGAAACAATGGCATAAATAACTAAAGTGAGCTAACTTTTCAAGCACTTTGAAACTGAGATTTGTAAGGACAATCATGACTTCTCAAAGTATGAAACTCAAGCGATTTTGACTTGAACTGAACATTTTTGTAACTATGTTTTGGAAATTGCAGTTTCATGTCTGTCTAATCTCAAATTCAAATATTATAGTTGAAGCGAAATTCATCATTGTGTTATGATAAGGATAGTTTCAAGAGTTTTAATGAATGATTTATTTATGCAATTTTCGTGAAATTCTTGCTCTGTAATGAAAATTAATGACACTGCACACTATAGTACATAATTGAATTAGTGAAAAATCTAAGCAATTTAAAATAGGTCATTGGTGTTTTCATCAGTAGCCTAAAGAACACTGGTTTTTTTAAAAAAAATTGATTCACATGTGTCAATCAAAACTTTGTTGTACCGTACAGTGCCAAATATAGCACCCCCCCCCCCCAAAGAGTGCACCCAGGGTATACTCTTTGGTATTTTGTGCCAAATGGTATACCCCTGGTGCAGGCCTACTATTTTGGTTTAACTTTTCGTCACAACTAGCTTTGGATCGTTCTTGAATGATCGACAAAAAACGTTCATTCACAAGAATTTCGAGAATTACACTATGTGTGAATTACGATTGATAGAGTATATTTTTTTGTCAATTATTGCGTTTTTTTTGTGGATTAAATTGCCAATTCAGGGTAGCCACTCAAATTTGATTCTTCATATCCCTGACATTTACTGGCATTTCCTGACATTTTCCCTGAACTATCCCTGACATTTTTCGTGCCCATTTGTTTGAAACCTGACAAATTTTTAAGAACAGTAATTTATTGATCTGGAAATACAACTATAACTACACATTCTTTAATCATACTTTCTAAAAATGAAGATTTACTTTATTTTAAAAAAACAAGTATAACTTAACCTGCAACTTTTCATTTAGACAGAACTTTTTTTCTGTTTCAACTGGCAACTTTCAACTTTCATAGGCTTCAACTTTCATAGGAAAGAAAATAAAATCCCTGAGATTCCCTGACATTTCACATATAGTTCACATTTTTACTGACATTTACTGACACATTTTAAAATCCCTGACATTTACTGACATTTACTGACATTTACTGACTTTCCAGAAAGTGGCTACCCTGACAGGGGACAGGCTTCACCATGGTTGCCCCACTATTTAGTTCTGGCATTAGTCTGTAGTGAGCCTGCCCTGGCATTGAAAAGAAGGTCGCTGCCTTGGCTGTTGTCATAGATATGCTCCTTCATTATCCTTTGTTTCTTTTTGTATGTTGTATGCTGTGCATATACACCCGCTCTATAGTTAATATTTTTAATACCAGGGCGGCGTTACCGTCTATGGTAGCGGTGGTCTGAGCGGTACTAGTGGCGTTCCTGGCGGAATTTCACGAACTATTCCCTTAAGCTCGTCTATAGAGAACAAAAATAAACGAAATACCACCTCATTTTGTTGATATACCAGATTATAATATCGACACTGCACATGCATCATTACCAGTGCTTTTATTTCCCAACATTTTTGCTCTGCAGCCTTCATCAGCAGCTATATGTATAGCCTACATATATGGCAACTAATTAATTACTTTTAGAAATATTTATAAGACAATACAAAAAATATAATTAAAACATAACTACGTTATAGAAAGGAAAAAACAGGCACATACTCACAAAAATTACAATGTGATCGTCAATCTGACTCCCAGTGAGTAATCTAAATCTATTGAATTTAACTGAAAATAATTATTTTCGAACTTGTCCAACAATATAAATAATATTGTGGGTTGGTAACCCTAATCACTACATGTGCCTGACAATACCAGGCGATGCTTAATTTAAAAGATAAAAACTCGAAAAAGAACATACATTTAGCTAGTCAGTTACCTAATTTTAACAACATTTACATTTTAGGAAATAGCTAATGGAACTTCTATGGAGTTGTACGTTGATCAAGTTATTTTTAACAACATTTCTAACCAAGGTGTGAAATTTAAGCAACGTCTTATGGCTCTTTAACTAACTTTAACTCAGGAATATTTCATCTAGGTCAAGGTGAACATAAGTGGATGGACACTGTATTTTCTGGTTAAGCAATGGAGGTAAAAGTACCTTGGCTGAGATACTATTTTCATTACTAGAAAGGATAGGGAAGAAGTTCACATTGGTTAAATTCAAATTATTTTCGTTTAGTAGTTAGTGTAACAGTGTTGCAAACCCCCCAATTTTATTTATTTATATTAATATTGTGCAGATAAGTTTTGTAACTAACTTTTTAAGTTAAATTCACAAGATTTAGCCTACTTACTCACCGTGAGTCATATTGACTATCACGATTTAATTGATTTTTTAGGCTGGAAGATTTTTTCCTATTTATAGCTCAGTTATGTTTTAATTATATGGTTTTTTGTATTGGTTAAGGGATAATTCCAAATGCAAATAATTAGTTGTCATTTATGTACAAGTGTATATGCAGCTCCTGAAGAAGGCTACAGAGCCAAAACTTTGAGCAAAACAATTATTGGTAGTAAATTAAGTTTCGTTTTCTAAATAAGAAATATACCAACCACTTGATGATGATGCCATTGCCAATTAATTAAAAAGCGTAATGTTTTAAAATAATCAAATAGAGATACAATTCAGCAATTAATTGGGTTATCTTTGACTTCAAAAGCTCTAAAATATAAAAATTATTGACATACTGAATGTGTGGTTTATCTTAAAAAATGTTTCTTCTGTAATTGAGAATTAATCTCAATAAGTGCTGAGCTATTTTAGTGTTGGTAGATGTATATTAAAAAAATTGTAGCAAAACTAATATAATTTTGAAAAACGATTCATAACATAATGAAATGAATAGGTTAGCGTTAGTGAAAACTTTATTGATATCATTATCAAACAACATTTACTTGTACATATACAGATTAATACAATTAAATGACATCCCTTTCAGTCTTATTTTGCATTTCATATAATTATTTAAATTTATTTTATAGCTAAATTTAAGGCATATAATGCCACCAAACAAAAAGTGTATAGTTTTTTAGAAAAGTGTTAATTTAAGATGATCTTTCAATCTTTAGTTATTTAAAACATTTCGAAATAAAACAGTTTCTACAGTGTACAGTAAGTTAAATTAAAGCAAAAGTATAAATAAAGTAACATAATTATTTCTAGAAAAATATGGTAAACGAATTTGCTATTGAGTATTAATTTTTTCATGCTGCTTATCTAGTTGTTTTTTTCTTTTTTAGTGCAATCAACCCTATTCTCTACAATGCACTGTCAATTAAATTCCGCAGAGCATTTCGAAGAATGCTTTTATGTGGTAAGTACTGTTCAATTTAATAAAATTGTCAGTAATCTACATCCTAAAGTCAGTTAAGAGATGCAATATGTTATAAGGTCGAGCCTATTTTTAGGACCTTTTCATGACTTTTTGCCCAAAGCCAAAACTACTTATAAGAACATATGCCAGGATGCCAAAGGTAAGAACCTTAAAACTCGACACAACAAAATAAAAACCTGCAAACATACCGTATTCCCCCGCAAATAACGGCATGCCACTTTAGCCCGGGGATAACAACAAATCCCTTTTCACATTCTGTTCCATGTCACTGTATGCCATTATAAACTGAGGTATGCCAGTTCATAGAAAAAAAGAACATAATTACGTAACTTTTACCCCATTTAATT
>JAQGBX010007740.1:0-11137 GCA_034698745.1 Megaphyllum sjaelandicum
TTTCTTGTGTGCACCACAATGTGTTTCTTTGAAATATGTTCCAGCGAAAGAATTGGAGCACATTCTAGGAATGCATTTATGATATGGAACACAATAATCAGTCCCTGGAACGCCTATTGTGTTCCAAAATACGTTCCGTAGTGTTCCAACAGCTCGATTTTGACTTACGGTGTGGCCAGTACAATATATTCCTCCACAATTTAGTATGAGCATATACGACAACGATGATGATCATTTGCACAGAAAGTGTGTTAACTACATATAAATGAACCCCTTTGTATACATGTACAGTATTACAAAAGAATCATCGGGTTTGAAAAATATATACCAAGTATTGCAGATACAATATTAAATGACCTAAGAAAATAAAGGGGAAAAGTCCAAGTTTAAAACGCGCACTTGCAAGCTTTGCTTTAAACGCCCAGGTGGCAGCAAGAACCCACATCAGTATCCAATATGGCGACTATGCAGCAGAAAGCTTTCTGTGTGCTCGAGTACAGTATGCGAGCTGCTGTGAACAGTATTGATAGAGACACACTTCAGCTTTTATGTGCCGAAATGAACTGACGTACAGACGTTTGTCGTGTGACACGAGGATCTCACATTGCACATTTGTGATGGCATGATTAAAAACTTGGGACATTTTCACTTTCTCCTCATGTGCCATTTACTATTTTATCTGTAATACTTTCCAAAATATATCTTTTTAAAACCCGATTTATTCTTTTGTAATAACCCCGTACTATATATGCACTGCATCTTATGTTCAGACAAAACCAATATACTTGATGTAACTTGTAACTTCTCCTGGTAGAAGTTGCGTAAACATCTTAATATTTTGCCGAGCATTAATGTCTGGAATAGGGCCATTTGAGGTTAATCGCCCACATACAAAAACTCTGATGCACATGTATGTACTGCACACCAAAAAAGGCGCATTACGGTATACAATTGTACAGTATACAAGTACATCGTACAGTATTACGTATACAAAGTCTTAGATGGGGAAATCGCGCAATTACCTTTTTCAAAACTGCAGCGCCACCTGTAGTGAATTCTGACATGACTTGTAAAATGGCATGTACTATACCCGTATGCAGGCATGCGATCATCTAAGTATGGCATCGTTATCACACTACAATGTCCAGTAATTCTAAATGCATTAAAACACGCCAAAAATGGAAGAAAAATGTGTTCTTGACAAAACATGGTGGCAGCTGGTGACAAATGATACATTACTCCAAATAATGAGAAAAATGCCTTTTTTTAGGATATACAGTATTTTAGATGTGGGAATATTTCAAAGAGTTTTTTTTAATTACTGTTATTACTGTTTAGGAACTTCTAGACAAAGTACAACGTCCATGACCTTTTGTCTGTAATTATAATTACACAACGTGTGATAAGTAGCCTTCCTAACTCTGGAAACGTGCCAATAGTTATAAGTACAATAAACCTCCGAGGCCCAGACGTGCAAATTGCCAAAACTCGTGTTTTAATCGAGATTGCAACTTCGAAAAATCCTTTATTCGTGCCATCGAATGCTCATTTAATAACTCATATCCATGCATTCTAGAGACTTATAAAGGTTTGAATTACCTGCCGATAATCGCGCTGTTGTTGTTGACGCCTACTATTGTGATACTCAAAAGTGCAGGAAAATGATGCCATAAAATAAATGATTATCAATACCTTAGAAATTCGGGCTACTTAAAACCGTTCTATGTGCAAGCAAAATACTGTATAAACTGAACCCAAAGAGTTCAGATATCAGTCCAGATAATGGCAAACATTTTTTTTCCAAACTGTTAATGCGTGTCAATGGAAGCAAGGTTACTTTTAAACTTAAGAGGACAAAAACCTCCAGTGATCCAATTTCGAGTGAAAATGGCTTGACGATTCCATCCAATATTCAACATTCCATCATGAATTCTGCATCAGGGTGCCCATCTTGGCATCTTTGAGTGCAAGTTCATACTTGCTCGATAACAAAATAAATAGCCAATTTTTTTTAAAATAATGCCCTATTTAGTTAAAAATGGCACCACAAAAGACATAGCGTGTAAAGAGCATGAGTGAACCTTGCAAGCAAAAAACGTGACGAGATGAAAATGAGAGAAAATAATGTAACGTTGTGCATTTTTTCAGGTGTTCCAATATTGATAACCATCATCTATGCCAGCGTGAGAAGCTCGTATCCGAGTGAAACAGTTCAGTAAGTGGCACTCTCAATTATTACTCGCACATAAGGGTGATGAAAACATGAAAAAAACATGGCTAAAATTGATGAAACAAGAATGAAGACCATTGGCCGAAACGAGATCAGCCAAAATACAATAAAACTTTCGGGTTTTCAAAACAATTTTTTGGCTAAAACATAGGTTTTAGGGTTATGTGTTTCCCCTAATAATCTATTTTTTATAAGGCAATGCCATTCTTCACCACCTTGGGAGGCAATCAACCAAATCTATTAGTTTGTCAGACGTCTGTAAATGACTGTTGTCCCTCAGGACATAGCTTCTCTTATCTATTCACTCGCAGAGCTCACGTCTACGGTGCAATTTAGCAATGGGACTTCCGCTCATTTATAACTGCATCCGTTTGCCAGTCACAAACTGCCAAACTATCGCAGCTATTTCCAGTTAAAATTAAGCGTAACGATAACTAGATTAATGGTACAATGTACTGACAACTAATTAACAATCGATATTTGGACTTACTACAGGGCGCAGTAATTCACAGTCGAAATTCGAGTTAACTGGTAGTAGTGTTTTCTAAAGCCTTGTTCGCATGGACACCTAAGTGTCTCCTAAGTCTGAAAAAGTTAGGAGAGAGTCACCTAAGTGGACGTGCGAATGCAGCTCTTCTAAAGAAAAATTCTCTTAGCTAGGAGAGTAAAGTTAGGAGACTCCTAATAGTTAGGAGACTCCTGAGTGACTGTGATGCCAGACTATACAGTCTGGTAGTTGCAATTATATCAGCTTCTAGCTGGTATGTAGAAGACGATGTCATGTACTTAAGCTAATTTCTGAAGTTAGGAGAATGGTGCGAACGCTACTCTCCTAACTTACTTTTAGGTGGCTCTCTTAGCTAAGTGAACATTTAGGTGTCCGTGAGAACAAGGCTTAAGAATTTAAGAGGTTGCTAAAAGGTTATCTGAGTTTAAAAAAAATATTTCAGTTTGTAAAAATATCCTGGAGGAAATTGGAGATCTTAAATCTTTCTACCATTGGGCATCTGCTAATTTTCCGAATTAGAAAAGTTTCTGTTTGTTTATTAACATTAGAAAAAATTGTTGACATACTCCACATGCTTTCAAATTTACCGCCCTTTGCACTTAAGTTTTATAAATATAGTAATTTGCACTTATTTTGGCCATGACCTCCACAAAGGGGGACTCACAAGGCTCTAGCCTGGAGGCCCGAGATGAGGTATGGAGGAAGGGGGCGGCGTGGCGGCTCTATCTAGTTTTTAACAAATATAAAATTAAACTGACTTATGTTATCCTAAATTCAGTAAGCATCATAACCTTAGTGGTAGACATGAGGGACCAATCGTCTGCTTCAGGGCTTGGAGGCCATGATTTCGGCACACGTTTGGAGTGGTTCAAAACTTTGGAACCGTTTATACCAATAAAGCATTCGTATTTTGTCGTTTTCCTGGCAAGCCATTATGTCCAGGCATTGTTTCTGGAAACTTTTGATGTACGACTTAGCCTCTCAAATATACTCGATATGTAAACAGATAGGTAAAATCAGCTTTAAAAGTTGAATAGGAAGTAAAGCCTTGTTCGCACGGACACCTAAATTGTGACTTAACTAAGAGAGTCACTTCACTTAACCAGGAGAAAAAGTCAGTTAAGAGAGTAGCATTACTGGACTGCATAGTATGACATCACACCACATCACAATCACTTATGAGTCTCTTAACTTTAGGTGACTTAACTTTTCTCTCCTAGTTGTGTCTTTTTGTTAGGAGAGCTATGTTCGCATGTCCACTTATGTGACTCTCTCACAATTTTTTCATATTTAGGTGACACTTAGCTAGGTGTCTGTGCGAACAAGGCTTTACAAATGAGGATTCCAGAAAGCATATCGCACGTTACATCCAATGTCACGTAATATTAACCGTTGAAGATATTAAAATTTTAATGTGCGCAACCATGCATTTCACGGATGCGTGGCAGGAAAGCTTGCTGTAATTTCTCGGAAAATGTTCCTCTTCACACTTCAGCAAGTTCAGCATCGATGCTTTTCTGTCATGCATTCTTGCAATGCATAGTTACAGTACATACATGCTTGATATCAAAAATGTCAACTGCAACTTTTCGAATGATAAATAAATGTAAGAAATGCACAAGTCACTCTAATTTTACGGTGGTCTACAAACCAAGAACGAGACATGCGATATGTTTCCGGAATCCTCACACGCCCCTTCCGTTTCAAATTAGAAATCAGATTATAGCTGTTGCCATGCATATGGGTGATATTCGGAAGGTTCAGACAGGTGCCTCGTTCTGTATAAACACGTACGTCCTTGATGAGTGACTATATTCCCAACCATGCAGGGAGCTCATTCCAAGATCCTGATATTAGTACTCAGCAGGTTATAAACTGTCAAGGCCATGTTAGCTTAGTTTTAAGTTCTTTTTCTTTGGCAGTGGCACTGACAGCAATTGTGTAAGCTCTTTTGTGCCGCACTTTGTTTGGAAAATCCTTACGGAAGTGGTCATCAGTTGAACAATACCCATTCTTTGCGATACAACCAATAAAGGAATCCTTACAACCGCGAATGGTTCCTTCAGATAAAGGCCAGATGGAATGAATCTGGCATTGTTGAAATCGGGAAATGATCGTTTATTATTCTTGATGAACCTTTTAAAATAAGTTAAACATCGAGCAATTTTTTTCGTTTGCCGAGTGATTTATTATTTTTTGACATTTTGCAAAGATAGCTTTAATTCACGCACTGTATAAGTTGTACATTTTTCCTTTTCACAATTGAAAAAGAGCTGCAATTGACTTTTGCCAACAAATATTCCTTATCTTTTAATGTTCTTCATTAAATATTTTACGAATGGGTGAAAATAGTTCTCTACAAAGCGCGCTCATGTTTGGAATTGCTTATTAAAATGAATGTCTTGGGAAATTTCTATAGCTGCTGGATCAACGACAGCCCATACGTCTGGATTTTAATCGCACCCGTGTGCGTATCCATGCTCGTAAGTAGATGGAATTTCCACAAAATATTCATTGAACGAAATTCTTCTAATGTTCAGCAATAATGACTCTTGAGTTCCTTCCCTTCTTTTTGCTACAGGCCAATTTAATCTTCCTGATCCACATTGTACAGGTCCTCGTCACCAAGTTGCGGGCCGTGAAGTCGTCAGATACTGATCAAACAAGGTGGGGTACATGTAATAATATTGCACTCTTTCGACGAACATAAAAAGCTCTAGAAAACTTGTTCGTGTGTTGAATATGTCTTTTTATTGGAAATAATAAGAAGAAACGTTCTTGGCACCGTTTCTAATACAGCCACATAATGAATATTCCATTGCTTCTTATAAAAGCTGGCATGTGCTTTTCTCAACTTCCTTTAAAATAACCCAACCACTTTCATAAGAAATTTGTCGTATTTTCTTACGTTATCATTACGTCAATTCACCGAAAATTTGATTGAGAAGAGTAAATTTAAAATTTCTTGAAAAAATTATTGCTATTAATAGTTGAATAAAACCCTGTTCTCTTCTCAATTAAGATACGCATGTTTTCCTATACTTGTTTTGTTGCATTATTACCAGATTTCGTCAAATTTCATTATCTACGATATATGGTGATCAAATATAAATATACCTTATAATAAAATTAGGGTGGCCACAAAATTTTCACTTTGCATTTCCCTGACTGAAATCCAAAATTCTCTGACCGAATCTTGCTCGTTAATGCAAATCAATTTTTTTGTCATATTGAAAAAAAACAACAATTGCAATGAGAAGCTTGGCAAAACACTAGATTTTGTTACGAGTCTTTCTGAAGAGGATTGGGGATGGAGCTGCTAGCAGACTGAGTGCAGGGATAGCATTTTTTCTTTTATATGGAAAAATTTCCCTGACCACTCACAAATTTCCATGCTTTACATGACCAATTTCCCCCCTGCCTTCCCTGACTTGTGGCCACCCTGGTAATGTCCTATCAGTTCTACTCATAAAATACACATAACATTTGTAGTAATATCGATGAGAACAATCACTAAAAATTTCTTCCAAAAAGGTTACCTTATTTGGCGGTTATTTTGTACATTTATAGCAACATTGCACTTGTATCAACATCGTATATAAAGATCAACGCTCAAAATTTGACTCCACATTGAACTTCCTAAGATAACTGCCAATTTCAAATTCTTTTGTCCTGTCATTCGTTACCGCTCACAAATTTCCCTGACATTTACATGACTTCCATGACCACTTTTTTCCCCCTGACTTCCCTGACCTGTGGCATCCTGAAAATGTTGCACACTTCATGCACTGTCACGCAAGACGTGACTAAAAAATTAAAGTACACATTTTGACATATAGCCTACGTCCAATTTTTTTTAATTTGAAATTTAAACCCTTATAAACACCCAGCATTGTCAATTTAAGACCAAATGTTCCAATAAGGTCAAACATTCGTGAATGCGGATATCTTTGTCCATAAGCTGAGGGGTGTTTCGCACTAAAGTTCATAGGTCGTGGGTTTGTCCGTTTTCCACGATTGATGTCCGAGTGATTTGCACGACATTTTCATTTGCAGAAAAGCGGTGCGGGCCACAATTATTCTAATCCCCCTTCTGGGTCTACATTTGCTAATAACCCCATTCCGTCCTGAGCCCGGGGCAAAGGGCGAACAAATATACGGGATTTTATCGGCCGTTGTTACGTCGTTTCAGGTTAAGTACACACTTTTCTTGCATATCAATGAGCCAAGTTTGGACTTTGTTGAATTAATATTTTCCCACTCTTTTGCTTGCAGGGATTATGCGTTTCTCTGCTATTTTGCTTTTGCAACGGGGAGGTAAGCACTTAAGCCCTTTCGGGTGGTTTCCGAGTAACTGCTTGGGGGTCGTTTCAAATGAAGATCATTAGGTTTACCACTGCGTATGCTAATTCCATTCTTCGACCTGTGTAACACTTACCGTGCACGCAGTTGGTGGAGGATGAAAACAGATGTACATGTACATCTAGAATGTTGTCAAAAGATGCGGAGTACTTCCTTCCAACGTGCCTTTCAAAAGACAGCTATTTTTTAAACCTTAATTAGAATCGAAGTTTTCGATGCAAATAATGAGAAACTGACAATGTCGCTTGTTATTTCCAAGAAGAAAAGAAATTTCCGCATCTTTGAGTGTCTTTCGTGACAGAAATAGCATATGTAAGCTCATGCAAAACGAAAAACTTTGGAAACAAACTAAGGAAGCAAAAACCAACGTTTTATCAAAATGCATCGAAAATCCATAGAGAATTTTTACGAAATGAGGTATAGATTTTTCAAACCAAATACATGTATACCAGCAGTACTATACATCTATAAAAATCCACGTCTTTTCTTTTAGATTTGGGCAATGTTGCAATTTTTGAATAAAGGTTTTACATAAAGTATTTCCTTATTCAGATATATGCATAGGTTTTACATAAAGTATTCCCTTATTCAGAAAAATGCATAGTGTTGCCTAGATTTCTACAGTACAAACTATGTGCAAATAATATACGATAAATCTCCATCCATTTGCCTACAACATGCATGCGCCAGTCTCGCGTTTCTTCTTATAATAGATTTTGGTAAATGTTACTTACTGTGGGAACAGCTAAGTGACCCTATGCGTGTGTTTATCTGGATGCAAGTGTAGGCCTACCTGATACACACATGAAATATGCTAATCAGGGCCATATCAATGCGCGAGTTGGAATTTGTCTATAAGAAAAACAACTTATGAAACATGTTATCACAGTTTTAGCACATTTTAGTCTCAAACTATCCCAAAATTCCTATATACAATTCTTGCACTTTCTGAAGAAATGTCTTCCAATTTTCAGATCATTTTTCTGCTGCAGAAGAAGTGGTTTCAGAGGCAGTCTTTATTTGTTTCCACGACAATGGTATGGATTTTAAATGGCCGCCAAATTGTGTGACTATACGTGTAGTTTAACAGGCCCCGCTGGTGATCCGTTGTCTATGTCAATGTTTCGAAATGTTTCAGGCATAACTTTTAAAACGTTCAATATCTTATTGCTTAAAAATAAATGTGATTGAGGTAAATAACTAGCAAAATTTAAATTGAAATTTTAAAGTAAAATTTAAAAAAAAGTACCATCTAGGGATTAACGTACATGTGTGAGTAAAAAATAAAGTTTTTAATTAATGTAAAATTGACGCGGGTGAAATTTTAAAATGTTTTTTTCAGCTTATTTTTTTTCCAACACAGTTAAAAAAAAAAAAAAAAAAAACATTTCAACGACAATATTTCATTTTACCCTAAAACCACCTTCACGGATTTTCCCATAGGTTGAGAACACAAAGAATGCTTACTTTCGACGTGCTTCTTTCGTGCTTGTTTTAGCTTCATTTTTTCCAGCGTTGGGGCGCACAATGAACGCTGATATCAGCGTAATGGTCGGTGTGCTTGGTGGCGCTACTGCATGTGTTATGCTAGGCGAATAATTCCGCGTAAAACCATCCACATGCGCATTAGCATCTCACGATTTTTAATCACGTTTAAACGGTACATAGGCGGCATACAATCGATATTGCTACATTTTTGACCAATGGTGATCTGTGTGCCACTCTGTGTATTAAAAATATGCTTTTAGAATTATCAGCGCTTCTTGTAAGCTCAGCCTGGTTCAGCTAAGCTTTCCTTGTGTGCGCTCTCATTTAAAACGCATGCCGCATTCTTATCCCGCTTGGTGGCGCTAGTGGTAAGCGCCGGCAATAAGCATTCACAGTGTGTTCTCACCCATAGACAATGCACGGTGGTTGACCCTCTTTAAGTCGCAAGTTTATGGAAATGCAAAGGTGTTTTAACATGCATATTCTTGAAATTTTCATAGACGATGCAAGTGTCACGTGCAGAATCGTTTCGTTATTCGACGCGCCAAAAGCGGCCGGGAACGACTAAAAAGCCAGGAGGAAGAGAACACAACCACATTTGTCTAACCGACATCGCGCCAGTCAAGAAAAATCCATCGAAATCGAAAAGAAACCTGGGACACTACTTAAAAATCTACCAGCAAAAACGCAACAAGTCCGGCACCTGCGAGGCCGAACAGAACCTGAACGCATTTTCCAAGGAAACCAACTTGTTAGCTGGGACTGGAGAGAGCGACGCTGATGCATTATAGACAAAAATCAACAATGGCATCTCGATTACTGCTGGGACCATGTCCTTCAATTCACCATTTTATAAAACTTGCTCTATGAGAAGAAGGCTGGTTAAATCGGAGCTTCGATTTATATATTTTTCACCAGAGTTTGATGTACGCGAAAAGATTTTCAAATGATGCTCTTAATAAAGATTCCGATGTAAAGTGATGACCGCCGTGAAAGACGCCATGACAATAAAGGCACATTTATCATACGAATCATCATTTATGCACGAATACCATAAATCGTGAAAGATTTTTATGTATTCAGCCTATTTGCCTTTTGAACCTTGTGCCAAAGGTTATTGTGTCACGTTCAAGTGTGGTTATCGGATCAACACATTAATTGGTCTATAAAAACATTGCCTAATAATGCATGCTGACATCACGCTTGGAAAACATTTACAGTAAAACCTGTTAAGAGTGACCACCAAAAAAAATGCTATGTTGGTCATGCACTGTACATCCTCAATTAAATTACAATAATGAGCAGGTACACGTACATGTAGTAAAAACCCACAAAATCAAAAAAAGTACAGAATCATCATGTCCAAGGATTAAAGCAAGATGTAACGTACGTGACTCATCTGTTATCTGGTCACTTGTTAAAGTACATTGGCAATGTCAAAATTGCAAAAAAGACAACTCACACTGGTCACTATATTAACATTGAACAGTTACATGTACAGTATGCGTATGTAATTGTTAGAGTAGAGAAACGCTAAAAAAACAATTGAAAATCAGCATCTGCATGTCCCAGCAAGCAGTGTAATATGCAAGGAATGCATGTACTGTACATGCACACAGCGTAGATACGAACATCGATATACATGTACAGTACATGTACATAAATTAATGCGATCTAATCCATACGCTCACAAATACAGTACATTTACATTTCTCCACATACCGCAAAAGTTGTTCGTAAATGCTGTAAATATTACAATAGGAGTACTCCGACAGTAGCTTTAAGAATGGCACTTTTGGCAGTCGTGAAGTCACGTGCGCAAAATCAGCACGCTAAACATGTACATGTATATAACTGGTTTAAAAAATTAATCAAAGTTATTGATGTTTTTAAATTTGAATACAGTATAATGTAGGCTATACATATTACAGTAGCCTACATCAAACTGGCCTCACTGACATTTAAGGATGCACGGAACAGGTATCGCCCCTGAATGACCATTAAGATTCTGTAGTTTAAACGAACTTGATTATTCGACTTAATTATACGCATGGGAATTTCGAAAATATAGACCCGTATAAACGATGACGATGTACTGTAGAATACGTCAAATATAGGAATGTTATACCATCTCAAAAATGACATTTTTGTCAAATTATCGGTCGGCCATAAGTCAAATTTTTCACTGGCGACGAATTAAAGGTCAAGTTCCAATGGCTTATTTGCTTAAGGGTTCATAATAATAATAATAAAATTAAATAATGGTGAAATTCTGCCCAAAGGTGAAATGAGCTAATGTACATGTATGCGGTGAGAAAATTTCCCTACAGGCATTCCTAGAGTAGCATCAAATTGCGACATCTATTCGGGGGTGTATATAAACACGACCAGAAGCATTGGATGTATCACAAACGTTCACTTTCTGACCAGGAAAACACACCATGTTCCAAGAGTTTCTTCTCTCGCTTCTCACTCGATTCGATCGGATCCAGAAATGGGTATTGTCCATCTTAGAGTATGTGCTGCTCTTCAAGCTGCCCCACTGGCGT
>JAQGBX010007741.1:0-11137 GCA_034698745.1 Megaphyllum sjaelandicum
TATATCGTCACTTCAAAATCGCCGCAATTTTCTAAAATGCTAGCTATGGTTATGAAAATTATCGATAGATCATTTGTTGTACTGTCAGATAATTACTGTGATGAAATGGATGTTGTACAGTTTTGAAACCCTTGCATTTCTGTGTTATGAATTCTATTTTATTCGAGGGCGGTAAAGGTTTTTTCAAATGCCGATGATTTTTTTGAGGGATTTTATAAAATTTACGAGGCTTTTACAATATTCACGATTGCAGACGATTGACCTCGACGAAATTTTAGGTAAGTTTCAAAATGGTAAAACACGCGTGTTTTTATTTACCCGTAATGCCGTTTGGCGCGGGATCGACAAACGTTCCATATTATAGTAGGCCTACTGTTACTTTACTGTTACGGTACTAGGTCTACATCGAAGTCTACATGATATAAGTGCAGGGTTAATCGCCACACCATAATATCCCATTCTTCCTGAAAAAGTTCATATTCCAACATTGGGTGAGCCCCTACCCCTTTCAGACCAAATATTACCGCCCTATGTCCCCTTTGCAAGCAAGCCCTAGCTCCCACCTGGCCCGGCCCATCAACTTTTAGAATGCCCCCAAATATCAAAGCTCTAAGGTGGGAATAACTAACTCCCTGTAACTTCCATTCATACTAACTTCTTCGAATCATTCCATGATTCCATGCGTTTCCCATTCGAATCATTTAATTTATTATTTGATTCCATTGCAACATACATGTATGCATCCAGGAACCTTACATTATACTGTATGCATGGCTACTTTACAGATTAACCACTAAATCTACTAATCTAAGTCTACTAAAACTAAATGAAATCGCACAAATTTACTAAAACCAATAACAAATGCTAGAAGGGGCTCAGTCCTCTTATAGCATTACTTTGTGTATGTGTGTGGGATGGGGATGTACACACCCACATATAAATTACGTCATTTTTGTCAGTTTACGCTTGCGAATAAACATGCATTAAAATTATGTTCCAGTACGCCATGGATGAAATGTTGTTGTCCAGGAAAATGCAGGTTTACCGAAATTTATCTCATGACTGGTTATGTAGTTGCACATTATAATGCTTTTTCCCAAATTATATTGCAGCAAAATAAAAAACATGGCGCCACCAATCACCATCACTCAATACTAGATACCAGTCTATCAAAAAATAAGCTGTTTTCAGATCTTCCTTGATTTTTTTTATTAATTTCTCTTAATCTATGAAATCTTGATATAAATCACACTGGCAAGTGTGTTTCTATTTTTACAGTCCTCAATTGCTTCATCTCTAAACTGAAAACGTTGAGCTGATTATGCAGTCCAAAACTCTTACAAACAGTAACCAATAAGTAGATTTTGACAATTAGTTTAATTTAGCGATGCTGGTTTGATCAAGTACCATAATGCTGTTGCCATTGTGGCTTCTTCTAACAGTTCTTTTATTATATTCACAAGTATAATTCCATTGACAATTATGCAAAAAAGAAGAAAATATTAGCCTTTGGTTTTAGCTATCACAACCATTTTTGTTCGCTTATTTTCCTGAATTATGCCCATCGGACTGACTTCATTTCGTCACAAACTGGGATGACACCCAGGCGAGACCCCATTTTAGATTGGTCAACATGAATTTCAAAGCTTTTGTCCACTGCTCTTCTGAGTTAAACTGGATTCTGAAATGATAGTACGGTTTGAAATGAATACACATGCTGCACCAACGATAAATTGAAACGTGGAAATGTATGCTAGATCGCCAAATAAGTGTTAATTTACTTGATAGAATAAGAGTTTCCATTTGCCGTGTCTTCTATTTTTCCTTTTTCCATTAGATAAGGCAATGAAAACCCGGTATCTCCCTTCTCAACTTCTTCTTTAAACTATTTGTTAAGAATTGCAAAAATTAAGATAAGTTTCAATTACTAGGAGGAAACCTCCACTGTTGTTCATCGTGGATGTTAATTATTGATGGCTCGTGTGCAGCATTTAAGCACGTTAAATTCTACATCAGCTTAATCAGGATCTCATAAATTTTATAGGTAAGTAATTATTTATTTTGACATCTTTAAGGCAATTTTTGCCAGCATTTCTTAAAAAACTTTAACGATTAATTATTATGACACTTACCTGTTGTAAGCAGTCCAGAAATGCAACCATAGCTTGATCAAATCTAACAAAACCAAATTTTTTTTTTCTTAATTCCAATGGGTTTCAAAGGATTCATACATTACACTAAATAAATCTTACTTTGTATCCCAGAAGAATCTAATTCCTCCCGATCCATACCTAATGGTAACAAAATAGAGCAACTTTTATAGTTTGAATACCACAGTTAATTGAGATTTTGGTCTAACGAATAATTATTTAGAATTTTAATGCACATGAAACGATGCAATCTTCAGCTTTCCTGTACTTTTGTTGGTATAAAGCCTATTACAAATACGTGATGCGATTAAGTTTTACTCACAGAGGAAGCTCTTTCGATTTATCGGCTAGGCACTCGAGGTAAGAATGATTGCCATACGGCACGAGCCGATACCTAAATGTGTTGAAATCCATCGCTCAAAATTAGTTTGCATGAAAATGATAGCAATGACGATGAATTTAAACCATACCTTTGAAACTGGAGATCGATTTTATTGGCTAATGACTGCAGAAGAAGAACAGTTTGACCCCAAGCTGCATTTATTTCATGCCATTCAACCTGTAGGAATAACCAAAATTAAAAACCCTTATTATTTTAAGCCACATGCAGGTCAGCGAAGGGAAGAATAAGATGCAGGACTCTGGTTTTTTTTTCTTTATTTTTCATGATTTTATAAATATTTAAAAAATATTTCGGTTGAGCTGCTCCCATCACTCGTTTGTTCCTTACGTCACACTGGTTAACGACTTGACTTACTGGGACGTTAGGCAATCTTCCAAGACGAAAATTATTGATAGTTCCAAAATGACCGCTATGCCTTACATGGGAAAAAATTGAATTAGCATGTCTTGATTACATTACGGTATTAGAACTTCGCTTTTAAAGGAAAATGAAGCTTACCAAATGTGAAATGTAGCGTTAAATACGTTTGTATTGTTTAACTTATTTAGCTGAGCTTGAGCATATGCCAGTTGGTTTTCCACACTAAAAATAAAGATAGGTTGCACACAGGGCAACAATTTCAGTTGGTGAAGCTACCAACTTTATAATAGTGATTAACGTTTGCTAATTTTCGCTTTGCCATATTGTTTTACCTTCTCTGCTCATCCTCGTACAAAAGCAACTGTCTTTTGAAATTACAGTATTCTCTCCAGTAGTGCTCTTCCTCAGAGTCTAGGCGTTCGTTTTCCTCCTTTTGTTTTGCAAGGCTCACAATAGCTTGATTTTTCTCCTCCTCCGCTTTCTCCAGTTGTTGTTGAAAATATGCTTCTTGCTCTTTTAGCTTTAATGCATGCGAGTGACTTGGATTATCTATCTAAAGGCGTTGCATCCTTATTTCATTACTGAAGTAGATTTTACCATTTTAAGTTCTTCGTTGAGTTTGTCAAGATTTCCTCCATCTGGCAATTCGCTAATCCTTTCCAAGAATTCCCTGATTTGAAATTGGGAAATAATAACTTTTCCTTTAGATATTATGTTTCGAAAAATTATCAAAAATATTATCATCGGTTTCTCCCGTAACTTACCTGTAATCATTATATTCATCTTCAGTCACTTTTAATTGCTGATCCATCTGGTCCAGTAACTGATCAGTGCATTCCTGTAAAAAGAGCAACATTTTTATAGCACCAACCAAGATCATTCATTTAGCACGTGACTAAATATACTTAATGTCCCTTAAATAGGTTGTTTCTACCAGCCATTTGACGTTTTTTTTTATAATAAATTACCTCGCACAGTGGATGATCCACATCGGATTGATCAGACATAATGTCGAAAAGGCGACTGGTAACCTTTAATTTATATGAAAAAATAATAAGATTTTCGACGAAGATGTTGGAGTTTATACAATTCTAGATAGAAATCAGAAATTGATAAATGTAACTCACTTTATACAAGTGACTTAAGCTTTCCATTTCTTGATTATTTGACTCTCCTACCAACATAAAGCCATTGCCGCTGTAATACGTGTAGAAAGCTATTAACGTTGGTCATGATGAGTGAATTTGGGATGCATTGAATGTGATATCTACCTGACGGGAGTACCAGTGTATTTATGCGTTATTTCGATAACGTCAGAGAGAGTCATACTGTCCTGTAGAAATTATACAAGTTATTGTCAGACAACCAGGCCGAGGTTAGCTTAAGGAAAGCAAATTTGTCATTGAAATAGGTGGCTTACCCGAGAACTGTCTCCTACTACCGTCAATGCATCATCATTGTCCGAATTGACCATTAAAGGATCTGTGGTTAAGAAATTGGAGTAATGCAGTCAGAATGCAGGTTTAATATCTTTGAAAGGTAACATGTGAATAAATGGCAAGGCATGTGGTCACTTTTTTTTTTATAAAAATGATCTGTAATGAAAAGTTATTATATTTGAAACATGAATGACCTGATAATTCGGCGGCATTTTGTCCATCCAGTTGAGAAATGGTTCGGTCCAGCGTCAGTGGCATCGAGCAACGCTGGCACACGAAATTCACTGTCACGGGGTTATTTATTCCACAACGTGCTGCTGATGCCATTTCAGTCGAAATTACTGCTACAAATAATACATCAAAAACAAGTAGATCGGATTACACTGTACATGCATGATGAATGTCACAAAAGAGCTTAGAAGAAGAATCAGCTGTTGCATATAGGCCTATCTGCAATATTTTTATCAAAGTTACGTGCATATACTACGTAGCTGTATTTTTCGTATGACGTACGTAAAGTTTTGTAGTTCATAATTACATATTCTTATACCACTTGTCATTAAAAATGTTAAACGTTAGTAAAAAACGTCATTTATTAGGTCACGTGAAGCAGACCCCTGGGAACTTGCTATATATCCATAGACCTAGATTTCAAATGTTATTTTACTAGATGTATATACAATACAATACAATATTTATTCACAAAAGGTTACAGTTAAGTAACGTATGAATACAGAAAGTTATCCGTGTTATACGGATAATGCTTATAAAAGTATAAATAGGATAATGAGACAGAACGAACCAGAAATATGGGAGACATTTTGTCATAGATAAATAAATAAGGTACTAGATAGGAAGAAAGAAGTAAAACATTTCAGAGTCATCTAGGGCAGTTTGCTTCAGGCAAACATGTATCAAGAAACATGTTATACTACTCACCAAATAACACTATAGGTAAAATGTTGAAGTTTTAATTTCAAGTTTGTTTGTTCTTTTTAAAAAAAAGCTGTAGCATATGATTTCATGCTAGGCTCTTGACACATTGTTTTTAGGCTTTTAAGTCCATCGTCTGCACAATCACGTGCAAATGACGTTATCTTTACGGGTACTATCGTTGCCACTATATCTGCAGTAATTCGGATTTCATCTAAATTGTAATGTTTTACAAAAAACTCGATTTTTATCTACTATATCAGTTGAGTTGAGTAGTTGATACATTTAACTGGAAAGAATAACGATGAAGATCGATAGCGAGGTCTTTCTGTCCTAGCTAAAACCAATATTTTTTGGATAGTGTATGTGCTAAAACTGCACGAAATGAAATCTTATCAGCTGTGCATAATTTGTGATATATTTAATAAGAATTTTGGTCCAGCTCCTTAATTAATACACGTGAGCATTTCAGTTAATTAATCTGAAAAAGGGATGAAATTAAAACAATTAATTGTAATTTCCAGCTTGCAATTTTGAGATATTTTACAGGGTAAAAGTACTCCTAGTTTTTCCTGCAATATCAAATATATTTGTCAAAATACCAATGTGTTTTTACTGATAACAATGCATTTATTAATGACTAGTTCAATATCTCCATTCAAGTGCATATACAAACAAGGCGGTACACGTACACTTTTAATTCGCCATTTTTTTTTCTTTATTTTTCATGATTTTATAAATATTTAAAAAATATTTCGGTTGAGCTGCTCCCATCACTCGTTTGTTCCTTACATCACACTGGTTAACTGGCCCCATATTTCAGTCATGCACTTATTATGTTTCACAGTCAGAAAGTTCAAATTGTTCGAACTTGCTGCCGAATGGGTATGGCAGGAGATGGATCTGTTTAAAACATCCCGTCGTGAATGCCAATTGGCACCAGAATCAAGAGGAAGATGACGAGGTTCCTTGTTAGATATCTCCAATCCGCTGGAATGGCATACTTGGCCAAAGTCCTTGTCAGAAAATGCATTTCATGAGCGATGCATAAGAATATGAAGGAAGTCATGATCAAGTTGAGAACTGGATAACTGGGCACCAACACGAGCACACCGTGGGTATCAGCAGCTAACCAAATGTGGTACTGACAAATAAAAAGCTGTAAAAAGAGAATTATTTAAAGAAAAACTGGAATTCGAATTGAAGGAAAATGCATAAGTTACCAGGTACTTGCCTCTAGAGAAATTTTACCGAACCAAGCAAAAAAGGTGCTATATCTAGTGCGCAGCAAACCGCTTATGTTTCGTAAAACGACGTAAGATAATATCTGTAAGTGGTAAGCGTTTTATGTGCAGCTCACATTCAGAACGGGTATTAATGCCATCCAATTAGTTTGTACTTACCGGTAAAAATGCTAAATAAGGATGTACTTCATTACATTCAAGCTTGTTGCGACATAGGAATGCAAAACCCGAAAAAACCTTTTTTTTTTTAGAAAAAAGGAAAAATAATGAGTGACATAAATGTGGGTCATCTTTCAAAAATAGCTCTGCAATGGGCATTATACTTACCACTAATCCGATCATGGATAGAAATACCACTGCGCAAGATATACTTCGAGAAAACAAGTTTCCATGATTGTTATCATCAATCAAGCGGTAATGTTTAAGCAGATAATATGCGAAGGCGAACATCATACCATAACCCACGCTCTGGTATTATTTTGAGAGAGAAAACAAAATACATTGACCGTGACACTTCATGGTCAACGGAATGAGTACATTGTAGTTTAAATTGACTTGATAATTACGTATCGGTCTATTTTCCATCGGAACCACCAATCCTTGATCGAATCATCCATGGTGACAAACAGAGCTTTCCATGGCCGAGTTACAAAAATCTTTTCAAAAAACACCTGGAATTCAATAATCCAATTAATCTACATTGCTGACATAATTTTGTACAATTTACCATTACAATGCCCGTTAGCTTACCTCAGACATGTACAAGATTGTGACGACACCAAATAAGCCCACAAATTTGAGGACAACGTATAAATACTGAAGCGGGGTGACTAGAACAAAACATTAATATAGAATGTTTTCTTTCATCGAATTTAATCTGAATACAGATGTTGATATGCTTGAGTGTATCAAGCTCTGGTAACAACTTAATGCTATTGAGACATCAACCACAATTAATCCACTGCATTTGGTTTTTAACTGACCTTCCGATGTTGAACTCGTGACTTGAGGAAACGTTGCCATCGTAACATAAACTACGAGGAACCAAAATGATACCAATGGTACAAAATAGTAGAACTGATATGGTCGATTCATTGACAAACAAAGGACCACCACCAATAAGTTTAATCGGAATAACACCTGAGAAAAAAAAATTAGAACTTTAGATGGATCAGGCGAATCTGTGAGTTGAATGAATTTCTAACTCATGCCAAACACATTGGTGCGAGAGAGAAAAGAAACATGTTCCCGGATGTTAAAGACAATGCAGCAAGATGCGTTGGCAAGAAATAAGACTGTCAGTTTTCCCTTGAAAAACTGATTATTGACAGTGAAGAATTAATCCAGAGATAATCTGAATCAATTTAGAACTGTGTTGTCAAAATACCTTATAGTAATTAAGTGGAGCATTTTTTCCAGAGAGAAATGCTTGAAATTTTTTTTTCCAAAACAGAATTGGAATAAAAAACTGAAGTGATATGATGTAAAACCTAACAAAAAACTACTTATGTTGTCACTTACATTAATGACTCTCCTAAGACCACATTTTTCAGATTGACAATAGAGATGAGGTTTGCGATATCGCTTCTGAAATTGCACAGAGAAATTTCGTTTCTATTACTCCGACGCGGGCCAAACACACAAAACAAACGCTCATTGCCAAAGCATCCAGTTTGAGACTTGAAATTGCAGCAACTTTCGACGTGTTTTACTCTCTAGCAACCAATTGCACGACACTACATGTTATGTGAGTAAATTGACGACACTTGCCTGAAATAAGCGTGTAAATCCATAATCGCCGAAATGCCAAAAATAAGTGAAGTGACCGAAGCCAGTCAGGAAAAGATAGGATGTAACGAGTAGTCGGACGTGCATATATATGGGCAGGATCTACGGAGGAGATAGTTCTCATTTAAATACCATCAATTCCATTTTGCAAACTTCTAAAGTTCTTAGCGGTGGACGATGAACTTTTATTACCTGGCTAGCACCTGTCATATGATAAATGAGTATAACCAGTTGCATCCAACCTTTCCATTCATCTGTTTGATCTCTGTGCAAAACTTTGGTCTGATAAAATAAGGCCAACTTGAGTGAATAATTTCTTTGTCGTTCATAGCGTTATTCAGTTCCATTTTGTATTACCTGAGATGTTTCCTCCGTAAAAAACAGGCCGAGAGCAAATACATAAGCGAAGGGGAGAAAGAAATTAAGATTCGAGAAATATTTATTTTCCTTCATGAAGAAGTTGGTCCTGAAAATGATTAAAATTACGTGTTTAATGGGAATTTTAAAATCCCCAACTTTGACTTGCGATTTTAATTTTACCTGTCACAGAGGAAAAAATAGGCCATTATAAGTCCAAGTTTAGCAAGCGAAGTTACTAACTCATATAATGTCTTATTATCATTGCTGGTTTCTTTTTTCTCTGCTTCAGGAACAGCTAGAATAAAATTTAAAATTTTAACATCTAATCACTTAACAAATCTTATTATATAAGGTGGCTAGTAATTGTTGAAAACGTTGATGCAAGATTTAAAATTACCTAAAATGGTCCGCTTCAAAAGTAACTTCTTCTTTTTCATCTTATGGCGATATATCATCATGGAAATTGCAAGGATTATACTGTCAATATACAAATGATACAATTCTTATGTTTGTTAATTTATTGGTGCACCCCCACCACACAGCAGATAGGAAGTGAGTGAAAGGAGTGTGATCACTACCAAACTAAAATTTGACATTACAATTTCTCGGAACTTACAAAACTGTAAATATTGACAAGGTGACAATCTGTAACGTGGTTACAGATTCGGCGCTGCTACAACATGTGCCATCTTCAAAGTTCATGTGATCGTTGCAATACATATTAAAGAGGATTTGAGTATCCTTCATGAAAAGGACAGTTAGGTTAAGGAATCAAAATAATAGCGACTTGTTACAGGCATAAATAATGCTGGCATTTTACTAACATATTTCAAAGCAACTTTTCCGATGTGAATCCCATCCAAGCAATCCTGGTTATAGCCCTGAGATACGAGTCGAGAGGAACTCCAAATTTGAATGTGGCTGACGCGTCTTAGGGTATGAATAAAAATAAAATGAGCGATTAAGTTCTAATTACAAATTCAATGGGTGACTAGCTCTATAATAATTATCAAAAGCAATTCAATGATTGTCCTAAAATTTGCCCAAACAAAAAATCCATGCAATTCACCCAAAATTTAAAAGCTTAATCCTAAATCTTGTTTTTAACATTTACTACGAGCGATATTGCTAGGAAACTTGCATATTTTAAATGTCAAGGACTTCATTATCCAATCCATTTGAATAAAGATTCTAATAATAGTTTTTGCTAGTCTGAAAGTTTCCAAAACATCGTTAAACTAGACTCAATTTAAGTTGACAATCCACTGAAAACAATTATTTGTATAACATTAGAAAACTATGAAGGATAGAACATTTAATACGTACAAAATTTCCATGGCCGCTTTATTGTATAGATCTATCTGTTCATTGGTGATGGCTCGCCTCGATTCCTCCAACTTGTCAGGTACAATTGGGTCCTGCAGCATCCAAAGTATTTTGGTGGAGGGCAAAAGGCGGTCAAAATTGGGAACCAGTTTAGCTAGATTGTCTTTGTAGCTCAGGAGGGCATCCAAACTGCCATTGCTTTCCTTTATGCTCCATGTGGCACTGCCAGTCACCACCACATTGGGGCGTTTTTCAGGGAGTCCGTTCACCCATTTCTCGTACACTTCCATCATTGATGCATTTACCATGGGTTGCCATATGAATTCCTTAAAATTTCATTGATTAGCTTAATGAATTATTTAATGATGTTAAAGTGTGCGATGAAGGATACTTACTATTGTTAACTTGAGCTGTTCATCTGAGAATTTCAGGGGTCCGTGTACCTTGGTATCCGTCAATGGATCATTGGGATTGAAATGTTTCACCATCCCGTAATAAAGCTGCCGGATTCTTGAATCGCCAAGAAAAACAATGTGGTTCTTGCCACCCCAATAAGCGATATACCTCATGCACCTTTTCGAGTCACTATAGCAAACACGTAAAAAAAATTAAAGGTGGTAATCTTAAATGCAAAAGCATTAAGACGTACAGACTGTTTGGAGAATGCATAACTTTTCCTTACATTTCAGTGTAGGTGTGCATCATGCACCCATAGGGCTGCCATACTAAGTAACCCTGAAGACGACCGTCGCTCAAAAGCCATTTACAAGAATCGATACCTAGGATTTTACATTCAAAGAGTTAATAGGGTGTTTTTTAATCCCTTCAGACAAATTCTGAAAAATACTGCTTAGGCTACATTTACTATATATTACAAAGTCTGACAAGTGACACTGTGAGTGAAAAATGCTGGACACATTTAGGAAGAGATAGTATGTTGCACCCTCAATGTTTCACTATGCACTTATTTTTGTATGTAAACATTTCTCAACTTGTCAAGTGCGTATGAGCAAGCTTGCATCTAGTGCAGGACCTCATGTATGCAGACTACATATATACAGGGTTCCCACATTTCTGGGAAACCTGGGATTGTCAGGGGATTTTAGGAAGTTGTGTGAAAAGTCAGGGGATTTT
>JAQGBX010007742.1:0-11137 GCA_034698745.1 Megaphyllum sjaelandicum
AGCCGACCCGGGAATCGAACCTGAGTCTACCGAATGCAAGACGAGGATGCTAACCTCTAAGCCACCTTGCTCGGTCGTAGATCGAGTATTTATATTTACTCTATATAGTAGCCTTTCAAAATTGAAACAATGTCAGAAGTCTCTATTTGTTCTTCGATTTGCCCCAAAATGATAAGAACGGAAAAGATTTCAAATTGTCTGTAAGGATTTAAATGTAATCACGGCTTCTCTTTATTTATTCATGCCATGAAATTAACTTGAATGCTTAATTCGTTTTTTTTCCTATTTTCAAACTGAATTTGGCTTGTTTTTATTTACTTGTTCAACTATCCTGCCATTTCCTATTCACCTCCCATTATCTCTTTAGTTTTTTTAATTTGAGCGCACTTAAAGATAAGAGCAATTGCTGTTTGATAAACCGTACATTACAATGTACGCATGTGACGTCATCGGCCAAATCTTTTACGAATCCCATTAAAAATAAAAAAAAGTAAAATCGAAAGTACATGTATTTACGCAACATCTTAATTGAATGGGGAGGGGGGAGGAAATGAACAAATAAAAACAACGAGGCGCTAGTGCTTGGTTCGCAAAGATGGCAGATCAGGTCCCTATGGATTTTATTCCAGTTTTCACTGCGCATGCTTGCTGCCCTTCCAGAAGGTCACTGCGCATGCTCGCTGGCCAACCTTCGGGTTTCCGTTTTCTGCCACCAGTCGCGCGTCACAACTGAAATAAACTCCTATGGGCATAATAGCTATGGGCAACAGCTTTGTCAAACGATTCTTAAATTGACACCCACTATTATTCGCTTTACGGCTGCAGCAACGCTAGTTCTTCCCTTGCTTTTTCATCAGTGATGTTATAGCAGTTTAGCAGTTTGACGCATTTCTTAATGACCGGGTCAGTCATATAATTTTAGTAACAATGACAACAGTTTATTTTAGACGTCCATCGTCAGGCTATGCGTGGCTTTTGGAATGAAAAATTGTGGTTCATTTTCAGCAGTAAATTGAAGATGTATTCAGAAAAAAAAAACCTGGGCAAACGACTAATCAAAATTTCATTTAACATCTCATTAATATTCTCAGCAACTGGAAATTACTGGTTCGAGTTGATTAACTTTGTCTGTTGCATAATTACTTGGAATGTTTTTCATGATTTCATCAGTCAAGATGTTTAATGAGCTTGGAACTTATGGATGTTGGATAAGCAATTTATCCCAAAATTAAGCATGTCGGAGAATTTTTTTATCTATTTGCTTGACGCATTAATATTTAAAGGCTTATGGCGATAAAGGAAACTCACTTGAATAAATCCAATAATAGAAATGGGATTCCTTCTTTATGAAAATGTAAACATACTTGCACTATAATTAGTATATGACTTATTAATATATAATTTTCCATTGCATAAGTATTTGAGACCAGAGGGATGTTCCAACCACGATGCGATGTCACGTAAAGATAAACAAATAAAAATATAGGAGAATTTATGCAAATATTGTCTTGGTTCTTATCGAATAAATTCATAACTTACTTTACTAAATAAATTGGTTTTCTGAGTTATTCGAATGATAGAATGATAGAAACAACAGTAATTCGCTCATTTATTTTACATGAACGTATACATCAGCACAGCCATCATAAGTTGGCCCGCATCTCATAAATTCTGTACAATGCATAAATAACATTAAATATATCATAAATATTTCAGGAATGCATGATATAGTTGATTAGTTCACGTATACTATGACTAGTTGTTGATTTACAACTTATATTAAAATGTCTACTTTCTCACATGTTGCAAATAAAAATATTAGAACGGAATCTAATACATATCATAATTTATACACATTTGTAAATTTTCGTCATAAGCCTGGTTTTTGTAGATCACCTTAAAATACTGTAAATGTTTTTTTTTAAAGTACAAATTCATCTGATTTGCGAAGTAAAGGATTGCAGTGTTGAAATATCTTTTTAATTTGCACTGAGTCATAATGTTTGAGAAAATTTAAATGAAATCCAGAGAATTTTTGAATAGTGCACATTGCGTTGTATATTTTAATTCTGCTTTTGTAATAAATAACTATTATTTTTTAAAACAATTTTCAAATTTTTAAGTAGTAGAAGATGAATGAAAATACATATGAAAATTACATTCGTCTAAGCGTCTATTTGAAAATATTTAATGCATAAGAAATGGTTTTTTTATATTTTACACTTTTAAATTATCCTGTCTACGCTAATAATAACATTGTTTTACCAAACATTCACAGCATTTAATAATTGCACAAAAACCGAGTCTCTGCCTACATCGTACATAATATTAATAGGAAATTATTCACCAAACCAAACCAAATAAAACTTCCCTGTTTTCAAGGATTTTAAAATTTATACGTAGTAAAATTAGACGTTATTTCAAAAAAATTAATTTTTTTAAAAGCTTTTTAGTTTACAATTCGTTTAGAAGTTATTGTTTAACATCTTGGGCATTAAGTGGTCGGAATTCATATTAATACAGGAGTATACACGACCAAGAACGTTTAATTAGAAAACGACGTTTCGGCACCCATGTGCCATTCTTCACTTCACATGGGTGCCGAAACGTCGTTTTCTAATTAAACGTTCTTGGTCGTGAATACTCCTTTATTAATAAGTTATTGTTTAAAATATATATTTCCAAACGGCTAACTCCTGCAACACATGCGTGAAAAATACAGTAATACTGAAATTCTCATTGTTGAAATGAATTTGTTTTTAAAAAATGAGTAATAACTGATTTTAAAATTTAAACAATAAATATTGATAAATAAGCTATAACATATTTATAAAGTATGATATCACCATTTGGAATGGATGGCATATGCAGTTTAAAACTGACTTTCATGAAAAGCATCATTTTTTCTTTGTAACGCTTGATGTTTTCGGAAGGTCCTTTTTTATCCCGTAAAATCATAGTAGGACTCATGTGGTTTCTTGGCAATCTTCAATCTTTCTTACAGTGGTAACAACCGCACCTGGTGGCAGATTTGAAAGTCAGCCTTTTTGGGCCATCGAAGCACATCACGTTTACTGTAACCTAAAACGAAAATATTTCGCTGTGTTTGAAACTTCGACGTTACGTTTCCTATATACTACTACACTGTCAAAGCAAAATTGCATTTAAAAAAAAGCACTCACATTCCAAATGTAACTTAAGAATATTTTTTCCAAATGCATGCAATTTTGAAAATCATTGATACTATAATATACCATTTGAATTGAAATATATCCTACAATTCACTTTTCGAAATACTATTTTGCAATTTTGGGATTTGAAAAACATTCCTAAAATGCATTCGAAATGCATTTAAAAACATTACTTACTCAACCTTGATTTTTGGTGTATTTTTGAATACATTTTCTTTGTTTTTAAACTTTATATGTTGTAAATTAAGTCGTGCGTATTATCAACTTAATCCAATATATTGCGATTGTCTCAAAATACGTATTATCAACTAGCATATAGAAATCTACAGTATACATGTATTTTGATTTTATATATCAAGTAAATAACATTTCTTCCAAATGCTGTTGGCTCAAAAAGATGTACCTCATGCGTGCAATTTACAAATTTGCGTGTTCACAAGCGCTCTACAACATAGAACAAACGTTACTAAAATTTGAAACGTTGCATGCTACTCTTTCGAGAATTGACTCCCAGACTGGGAATTTCTATCTGTCAATCACAGGCTCAAAAGCTTGGTCTTGTGTATGGCTATGACATTAGCATGCAACAGTCAATATTTTCCGAAGACACCAAAAATATTTCTGAAACTTCTATGCACACAACGGTTGCGTATTGTCAATATCACAATTATCAGCAACACGCTATCGAGTTTGTCATTATTATAATATTGACTGCGTGGGCTTTCGCATTCACTGCATGCAATAATGTACATGCACGTTTGCAACATTTGCCATTTACATTATCCAACGTTTATATTATATACTTGATGCAAATAATGCATATTAAATTCACACTTAAAAACTTTCTCTTACGTTAATTTTAATTTTTAATTATTTAAATAACCAAGTATACATTTGTGAGCTTAATGTTGTAACCTCGTTTCTTGTGACATTTACTAATGTGTAAAATTAAAACAAAAAACTTTGAACAACTTTGCTAGATTTTTAATAAAAAATGTTCTGCAGATCAACGAATGGATTGCGACATATTTGTGTATCAACATCGATCAAGATGGCCTCTTCGAGCACCTTTAAGGTCATGCTTTTACTACGGATTATTATGTATTTTAGATTTTAATAATAGCAGTAATTTCTGCATTTGCGAAAGGAAACCCACTACAAACAACCCATTAGCGCAACTACAAGGAGTTGTCAATGAACAAATTGGATTAAGCGGTTCTTGCATGAAGGCAATTGAAAACACGAAAATAAATGAAAGCACACGTGGAAATTTGTATCCTTTCCTTCCGGTCCCTAATTCTTACGAGTACATCAAAGAAGACGAAATTTGGCTGACTTTGTATTCCTCAAAGGACAATCAGCCTAGGCAAATCTAATCTACACCTACTGAGGAGCTCGAAAAAGCTCTTCAATTGTGAAACTATGAATAATGACAAATTGAAGTGAAATTGAAAAATCCTTAGCAAAAGGGAAGGATGTCCTTTGACATTTTCTGTTGTCCTGACACGAATTTTTATACTCCATTAAATATCAAATTAATGAATTCAATTTTTTAAAGACCCATCCTTGCAAAGTTCAATCAAAAAAACAAAGGTGGCACAGTGACAACGAGTTCAACAAAATTCAATTTGTGATTGTTTAAACAATGGATTTGATTGTATCTCAGTTTCTACTATAAAACTATACAAGCGGATAGAAATTGCATAAAATCATTGATAAACAGTTGATCTTAAAATAAACATTTGTGTACATACAAGTAGTGTATACAGTACATGTAGATAGGTAGGCTAATCAATCTACAGAACCTGCCAAACAAATTGATGCTAAAAATAACGCTTTTGCAAGTGCTAAAAGAACAATGACTTCAATTTAAATGCCAATATTCTTTTTTTAAAAAAAGTATTAATATTCCAATGGCAATGGAAAACTGATATTACATCGTTTGGAATAAACATGTCAGTGATCATACCAAAAGGAGATTTATTTAATTTAAATTTGTAGTAGGCTATAGTGCATATTGATTTTATGCAAACATCTAAACGTCGCAATTTAGATGGATTGCGAATTTCTTGATACTTTTTTTTTGCCATTTTGGTAATGTATTCGTATCAAACCTACCCGGTACGCTTTAAAATAAAACCAATAAGTAGCGATGATTTCTTATTCGGGGAAAAACAATATTAGATATTATGTTCTTTTTCTCATTTTACATTTCAGGGGATTTCAAAATACAATTATTCTTAATTGCAGTTCTGTGTCATTAAATTATCACATGCTGCATATTTGCTTACTCAAGATAACCATGAGTATAGATCAACGCTATGATTTGGTTCAGAAAACAACTATTTACATTGTGTTTATACATTGTGGACTTTTCATCTGAGTTTATGCATTTTTCGTAATATTCCACATATAAACGTGCATTTGCGCCAAATTGCGTGTTAATACTCGCTTCAATTTAATACATGATGCACATTACATTTATCTGGAGGTTAATTTGTAAAGCATTTATGAATAGTTTATGAGATAATTAATATGAAAGTTTTGTTTAAAAGTTAGCATCAGAACAATGAAATATGATCATTATATGGTTTGAAAATTACGTTTGTTTTAAAAATAGTTTCACTTGATTAAATAAATTCTGCTTCTAATGTTGCATGCAAATTTGTAAAACGCAATAAAGAAATTGAATGCTAATTAATAAAAGTAAATAACATTTAGCAATAATGTAAAGAATTGTTGTATAATACGCCACAAGGTGTAATGGCATAATAATAGCTTGCACTGAAAAATGCATCAAAAGGGATTGCAACAATTAGACGAGAAAGAAAATAATTGTTTTTATTTAAGGGAGTTAAGAAATCAACAATTGAAATTTTATTTCTGGTTCCTTTACGCAAAGTATCGGTATCGTGTGCATCAATGTACATTATTTGAAAAATGCTACTAGATCTTAAATATCTACATGTATGTATCTATAAAGAAAAGATGTATGTTTGTTATGTTCGCAGACAGTGCCCCCGAAGCGGAAGATTATTTCGTTTTATTTTTGTTTGTTTTTTACGTGATGACGCAAAACGCGTACAAAACGAAAAAAGAAAATAATCTTCCGCTACGGGGCTCCGCATGTTTTTGGTTTTTATTCGTGCTGAAACTTCAACACAAGGTGAGTGTTTCGGATTTCTTTTTGCTTCCCCGGGAAAAGCCGGACCTTCCAACTATTGCGAAAACATATTTAGAACATTTCTATACCCTTGCTTATTGCTTCACTTTTATCATGCTAGATACATGGCTAGACTCTATGATCATTATTTTCATAACTGAAATCCGACGATCCTTAAACTGGTGGTGCAAAAATAAAACTATATGTTTTTGAGTCCGTTTAAAGAATATGGGAAATAAGGGGATTCCATGCTATGGATATTTATAGGTTGGTTTGGAGTGTATGGGAGGGGATAACAACCATCATGGTTGACCGAGTACTCAGATCAGTTCGCTCATAAGTTGCGCGTCCTCGGAGGAGGCATTTAATGCCGAATCAATGATTCAGAAATAAAGTTAAAATATTTTGGCTTAATGATGGCGGAAAACTCCCGCCCATCGGGGGATGACATCACGAGCAACCTATCACAACATGCACGTCGAGAACTGGACAAAGCTTCGACTTACGTCTTCAGATTCCAGAATGTTGCAGCACTGGCCGTACGATGCTATCACGTGCAAGGAATTAATCCGCAAAATTTCTTCCGATGACGGAACAGCGTACGATTCGCAAAATCCACGGCACGCGTTCGTGGTGACGTCAAACTCGACGCATCCGGGAATGCTTATGGTGCGTGTGTGGCCTGTGAAACATTTTAATTATAGACAATTGAATATATTGGCAGAGCAATTGTGCAAAATGCAAAAACCACGTTATCTTTAGCTCACCAATTTGGGTGCATCCGGGTCTCTCCCAGGCGTGCTCGGCTCCTACTGAATTGCAATAAATCAACGCCGAAACGAAAATCAGAATCGTTGTCCTCATACCTTCTGAAAAATTACCGGAAATACATGTATGTGTTTGTAGCTCGATCTTTTAAAAAAATTTAAACTTGTTTTCTTGAACACTTTTCAGCAATTCTTATCAGTGGACGTAAGATTTTTGCATATAGTTTTTCTAATAATTTTAAATTGGCATGTTTAGAAAATGTTAATACTGTCCGTTACTACTAGTCATGGGTAAATTTGCAAGAACATGGTTACAGTTGCGCCTTATCAAATAAATTGGACTTATTGGAGCTATAGACACGGTCTTGATACGTTTTGTACATACTGTATGTCACCTTATAAGAATATATTTATTATGTTAAGTACGTTTGAGTTTTCAAATGAAAATGGAGCCGATATTTCGTACAATAACGCAGGCACAGCAAACATGGTTATGAATCGTAATTGTCAGAATGTCAGAACGTGGAGGACAACCAAAGATGAGGTTAAAACTGATCTTGGAAACACGTCACAAGGTCATAAATATGGTATCTCCGTACGTTGTTTAAATTTAGACCAAGTTCAAATTGTAGAAGTGTGGAAAATAACGCAATGTCTAGGATTAAGAAAACAATATCAAATTCAAGAGAAAACTACAGAAGATACAGGGTTCAACCCTTAAGGAAACTTTCACTGCATACACTACTTGTTCTGTTGGTTTGCTATACTTAGGTCATGTGCAGTGAAGTTTCCAGTTTACTTCTCTTCCGAATTTTATTCAGTTTTCTTTCGTTCGGGACATTACATCATCCACCTTTGAAATTTGAACTTAATCATGTATCACCACAACGTACAGATACCACAGTATAAGGGTGAACTGTGCAGATATGCCCCCTTGATGACCTTGTGACGTGTGTTCAAGGTCAGTTTTGGCGGTTTATACGTCGTGACATTTATGATATCTGACCATACAAGTTGGTTCTTCTACAAAATATTCGCAAGACTCAAACTGTATACAATCACTCGTTACATCTACAGTATGTGCTAATGACCATTGGAATTAATTATCAAATTCCGCAAGAAATAATAACCTTTCCAACAATGCTTGTCCAAAATTTAATTAAAACCTATGTTCGAACCCCTTTTTTGTAAGTTTAACAACACAATTTAACTAGAAAGGGAGCTTTATTTTTTCATAACGTCCCTTGTTATCAATTTTAAATTCGTAACATATTGTGAACGGTCAGGGGTGCAACTCCAATTTCTCTCCACGTGAACCAAGATGGCCGCCGTCATTTCTAAAAGTGACCTCCAGGTGACATCACTTTGGATTTAATAAAGGAAAACAAAAAAACACTTACCTGTTGAGCGTTGATCTTCACAACAAACGCGAGTTTGTCTATCGATTGGCTAAAAGCGCGAAAACCAAAGTAGAATTTCGAGAGTGGCAACAACGACTCGATGCTGTAGCCCAGTGTTATATGCGCGGGTTTCGATTGGAATTTCTCGGAAAGACCACAATTTCCGAGCAAAACATCCACTCCTCCACCAGGCGGCGAAGACTCATTATCCAACTCTTGACTGGTGTACGTCATGTCGCCGGATGACGTCACTGCCTACGCATTTGGAGCAAACCCATGCGGCCTCGCCTTTTGGTACCGTTTTCAAGGAAGGATGAGCAAGCACAGATCAGCAAAATAAAAGCAAAATAAAGCAACTTGTCAAACAATTTTTAAAAATGTTAAACATTGTCCAGTGTTTATTGTAAGCGCAATTCGAAATAAATCAAATCGAACGTATTCTGAAATGGCGCTTTGTTTCAAATCGATGGATATTTTTAAGTTCATTATAAAATACAGGATATATACAGAGGAAATTGCTAGGAGGATTATTGTTCATGGCTTAGAAAATTCGTGTTTTAAAATGTTTTCCAAAGGACAACTATGTGAACATTTCGGAAAAAAGTTGTTCTCAGGACATTCATCGAATCCTTTCGAAGACAATACATGGCTTTGCAAGCGGTGCATATGCTAATACGTGTTTCCAACGCATTTATTTGCTGTAAATGACTTCAACTCAATTTCTCTGCAAGGGTTATCACTTTTTTCAGTCAACCTTTTTCCAAAATGCGGCAGTAGTACATTTTTCGTACTACCACTAGTACCACTATTGTAGAATAGCAATATATGGGCGTCCCGATTTCGGGGTTCCATGAATCTCATTTTATGGCTTGTGGGAACTGCCTATAAAAACGTCATTAATTAAGGTTTCATCAGTTTTAACGGTGCGGGGGTATCTATAGCTGGGCCAGCTGTTCGAACATGATATTATGTGTATATCGATGAATGGCACGTGAACCAATAGCAATTTTTACATTTCATATAATAAAAAAAATAATCATGATGCATGGTTTCTAATTCTCATTAAATTACATTAAAAACGGGGATGCGATGACTAAATTCAATTCTATATAACTCTCGAAGTTTATAGCGTTGTTCTCTGCTAGTGAACTCAGTGAGAGCTGCAGTAATACATTTTACAGTGTCATCGTCATTTTACAGTGTCATTGTCATTATTTTGTTTAGGGTTTTCCAATTTACCTCTTTATTGCTCTGGTAATACTTACATTATTTGGTATTTAGTTCAATCACCAATTGGTGGATGTTGAAGATGTGTTTTACGGACAGTTGTTGTTATAAATAATTTGTCAGTAAACAAAAACATTTTTATTAATAACTCCCGTGCGCTAGCCCTAGCGTGCATCAGTTAATTTATAATAATAGTGTTGTTCATGAACTTACTATTATCTAGAAAAAACCCATTAAAATATGGATTAACGACTCAAGGTTAAACTTAAATTGTTATAATTTTGGGTTATCGTTGACGTGTAACCTTCTGACTGCTTTTGAACAAGGCCCAGGTAGTGCACATGAGAACATTCACTCGACTTTTGTGAAATTATCAGTTTCCAAACCAACTAACCAAGTCAGTCGAATGAAAGAATTACATGCTGGCTAAAGTAACTTAATTCTGTGTCTAATTTAATCAAAGAATTGTAGAAACTAATTTTTCATTTAGCTTTTAAATACTGCAAATCGACAGCTTCTGTAAAATTACGTAAAACGTTAAGATAATTTATTAAAAATAGTTATTTTGCAGTTGTATTAAACTTGACTGGAGAAAATGACTCTTGACTCAAATCCATTCGTTTTCCAAACGTTTGCTAATGCACATTATGCGAAATCGATTAGTGAAATTAACGAATTTCGCTTAATTAATTGAAATTTCGACCTCATTAGGGAAAGGAATTAAAAGCCCTCCATAATTAAAAGCCCTCCATACTATACAGGGTGTTTTTGAACTCATGGTACAAACTCAAACTGATGTTAGAGTGAACTAAGGTAAACATTTTTCACCATAGAATATAGGGTCCAAAGGTCACTATTAAAAAGTTAAAAGCCAAATGTGTAGCTGGTACATGGAAAATTTAATTGGTTACTTGAGTTGTGGCATCAAAATGGAAGCATACACAAATCAAGAACTGGCTGATATGCATTTCAGTTATGGGCTTGCTGATGGCAATGCTAGATTGGCACAACGATGGTATGAAGAACGCTATCCAAACAGACATTTGCGGCATTATCTTGATGCTACTTTTGGGGCCCAATGGATTGGCAGAGGTGGGCCTGTTGCTTGGACCCCTAGGCCTCCAGATTTGTCAAGCCTGGATTTATACCTATGGGGACAAATGAAGAACGTAGTGTACAGTGTATGAGACTTCAGTGGACACACCAGAATTGCGGTTTCTGCGGGCAAGGAAAATTACATGCCGGGCATCTTTGAAAGAGTGCGTCAACCAATGCGTTGCCGATGTGAGGCTTGCATTAATTGTAATGGTAAAACGTTTGAGCATTTACTGTAAAACATTGTAATAAACAAGTAATTGTTGAAACATTCTGTGCCAACATTAATTCCAT
>JAQGBX010007743.1:0-11136 GCA_034698745.1 Megaphyllum sjaelandicum
AGTGACCACCTTTGAATGGTGACCACCTGTTTATGTTGACCACTTTTTAGTGTATTGTTTTTTCTAGTGTACATTTCGTTCATAAAAATTCTCCGTATAGTGGCCAGTGACCACATGTCTATTGTGTCAGTGACCAGTGTGTGTTGTCTTTTTTGAAATTTTTACATTGCCAATGTACCTTAAAAAGTGACCAGATAACAGATAAGTCAACAGATTCAGGCATTCTTTGTATAGTGACCACCTGTGTAGAGTGACTAACATTACATGTTTTTTGGTGGTCACTCTTAACTGGTTTTACTGTACAGTTTAAACATACAGTTTAAACATATTTTAATTAGGCCTACATATGTATATACAGGGTATGTAAAGTCTGCAGTATCTAACGAAAAAAAAAAATCTTTTAATATGGTATTCCTTAAAGTCGACCACGAGCTATCCTGAAACTACATTCCCTGTGACCTTGAATGCCGAGTTCAAGGTCATTCATTTTCCAATTCCGAGTTTTTGCAGATAGGATCCTAGTGTAAATTTGAAAGTTGTACGACTATGCATAATTAGTGTAATAACTTCGGTTTCATACTTTTCATGCAAACAAACAAAAGCAAGATGGAATTTGTTTTCTCCACGAGTCGTCTTACAATGTCACAGGTTTAATCTGCACGACACCATAGCTTTGTAAACTGCCAAAAATGCTACTTTAGACCTGCTACAATTGTGGAACATAACCATTTGTTAAGACAACCGCACTGGCAGATAATGATAATTTAGAATGTGCACTGACAACACGCATAGAACCCAAAAAAATTATTTTATGACAATATCATGTTGCATGATTCCAGTAAGTGTGATCTATCAATTGTTTACAATTTTCTTGTTCGAGAAACCTATGGTGTCTTGCATATTCAGCGTGCACATTGTATAATCATTCACGGAGAAAAAAAAAATCCATCGCGCTTTGGTCCATTTTTGATATTGTCATCGGTCAGGGAAATTGATTTTAAATCCTGGAAAAGTCAGGGAAGTTGAAAATTAAATTTCTGTGGGAACCATGTACGAACCACGGTTTAAACGACAAATATGTTGACGTCCCTTGAGTTTCCTCTTGTCGAGGTATACGACTGTAGAAATGTTTCTCAGCTGAAATATAAATAAAAATAAAAATTATCCAGAGCAAACTCGGATTGTAATGTATTCTGGATAATAACACCGCGCCATTAAACGTTCTTTTTCCTAATGAAAGATGAGGCACTGGTGGTGCATCTCGTCTTTAAAATCCTTTCATTGTCAATAAACACGATCCTTACAAGAAAAGACTCAACAAAGAGCAAATTACTGTATAGTTATTACAGTTTGATAGCGCCATTAACAAAGAGCAGATTTTCCCGTATCGATTTTCATCAACTGCATGGCATGCAGAAAAAGAAAAAAAAAACGAAAACAGAAGCTAAACAAAATTGTCGGCATGGCGCTTATTAAAAAACGTGTCAGAGTAATTTGCATATAACCAAATGAAACAGCTGAGCGTATGAACGCCCATAGTAAAAGCGACACGGTTTCTATAGAAATAAGGAGAATATACGATGGAATAATTCACACCTCGTGAGCTTCCAAAAGCCCGATATATCGAGAGGAAATGCTGCTGAGCCCAACAACTCGATTGGAAAATCCGATCTAATGTTATGCGACAGCAGCAGCAGGAACATAGTATAGATGTGGGCCCATATACTAATGGGCAAGATCGATTGCAGAGAAAACGATGGAAAATTGAAGGGACAGACCATGGCCAAGGTTGAGTATGACATATCTCCATAGTGCAAGTGGTGGAGCCACAGACATGTTGCGACGCAACTACAGCCTGGGGGAAAATTCTTTTGGAAACCACACTTTGCGTGGAAATGGATGCTCGGAACAGCAGTCGCGCATGATGAACGACATTCGAGCTTTTTTTAAGGCCTAATGGGGCCTGTGAATTCACCCTATACTTCCCGTACTTTCCAATACCACGAGGTGTATAATTTCCTTCTTTCAAGCAATCTCTGCCTCTTTCGGTACTGCATTCTGTGCGTGCTGTTAAAAAGTGCGTGACCACCATGCACTAAAATATGACGCAATGAGGGGGCAAGGGGCAGGGCTGCACCGGGGCGACGAGGGTAAGGGGCGCCAAACAGAAAAAATGGGTTTTCCATGTGATGTTTTGCGATGTTGACGTCAGGTCAACTTTTTATGAGTGTTGGTTTTTAGGTAAATTTTTCAAAATTTTCGACATTTTCCCAAGCAAATTTTGGAGAAATTTGAACGTTTTCCGAGGCTTATTTTGGAAAAATTTGAACATTTTCCGAGGCTAATTTTGGAGAAATTCGAACGAGATTAATTTTTCAAAATTCTTAAAATTTTCCTCTTAATTTTGAAAAATTCTCTACATTTTCCTTTCTTAATTTTGCAAAATTCTTTACATTTTCCTCACTTAATTTTGAAAAATTCTTTAATATTTCCCTCTTAATTTTGCAAAATTCTCAACACTTTCCTCTCTCAAATTTGCAAAATTCTTAACATTTCCTTTTCTTAATTTTTCAGTATTTTCAAAATCATAATCGGCAAATTGAATTGTCTTTCGTTATCTTTGCAAATTTTCCACGTTTTCATCGGTCAGTTTTCAAAATATTTCATTTTTAAGGCAATTTTACAATTTTTGAAGCAAACACATTTTTGTATTTTTTTTAGTATGTTTAAATTGTATGTTTTACCACTTTGGTTTTACAATACTGATGTGGAGGAGGGCCGGGAGATAAGGGGGAGGGAATAAGTCACTGATTTCTCTGCAATTTTTATTTCTTTGTTTCGTTCATTTTCCGAAGAGCTCTGTCAAATTTTTAATTTTCAACGTAGAAGGTCAAGGACCATCCATAAACCGCCTGTGTCCCGTTTTCACACCTCCCTCCCCCCCTTTGCCGGACGTCCTATAATCCTATATGGATGGCCCCTAATAGGAGTCGACATTTGTAACTGCCCTCATTTGCCTTCGGACTCCCTCTTAAGAGTAGCCTATACGGCGAAGGTAATTTTAAACAAAATCAAATATTTTCATTAACAATGTTTTTGACAATCAACTAGGCCTCATTAACTCAATTTTATATGAATTAAACATCGTTTTGCTATTTGTGGCACGTATTGATCAATAGATGGCGCTTTTTAAAATGTGAGAGAATTCTTTTAAAATTATAATAAATTATTCATACATTTCAGTGATTTTCTTTAAGAAATTATAAAGAATGATTGAAACATTTTAGTGATTTTTTTTAGAAAAAAAAAAATAAGTGAAATATTTAAGTTTTTTTTTTAATTTAAAACAAAAATATTGAAAAACGTCAGTGATTGTTTTAAATTTATTATACATGAATGGTAAATTTGTGAATGTGAAATTCACGTTTTCTAGATAACGTTGTAATCTATGGAAAGTTTGTATGGAAAGTTTTTTTTTTCGTTTTTTTTTTTTTTTCGTAAAAAGTGTCTTCGAAAAATTCCTCTATTAGACAGATGAATTCAATTAACAGGGTATTGTGAAATTTCTCTCTCAATAGATGTAGACTTGCGTTTATGAAATTCTGTAACTCTAGCTTATTGTAATTATGCGAGTACTTATTGATCACGAGACATTTTCTTTAATCAGTAGAGACAGATAAACTTTCAACTTAAATGTTCTGTAAAATGTAAAACAACCTTCAGCATTTTGTTTTAAAAGTGCATTGTGTTTAAGTAACCTACATGTAAATTAAGAAGAAAACAAATTTCCCATCGGAAAACGTGATAAACAAAATTCGACTACACCTACGATAAACTTCCTTGTAAATGTATACGATTTATTTCAAATAGGCAAAATAGTGTAGAAGTGTAGAAATCATACAGGAAGTCGGCAAGAATGCCGACAGATGCATAGCTTTAAATTGATAGACGTGGTGCAAATCTGTTGTAATTGAAATTTCTTCTCTTTTATGTCTGCTATTAGCAGCGATTATAATAGTCCATTGTATTCATGACAATATTGGAGGCCATGAAGACCAAACTAAGTCAATGTAAGGCGAGGATGAATGAATCTTCATGCATACAAATCGAATGCAAATGACGAAGATTAGCGGTCAATAAAACGCTTATTCATGCTCAATAAATGGCATAATTTCCCTCCAATCTGTAATCTCACTCTAATCTATTTAAATCTAGCCTTCATTTAATGTGTATCGGATGATCGACGGATAGGCACGTCCTGCATATATTTGAATACCCAGTTTTTGTAAGAGCGGCATGGTCAAACACTTTGAGATATTAAAAGGGTGCCGAAACATATTATGCCTGCAATGATTCAACTCCGGAAATTCTATACAAAAATAATACTTATGGTTGGAAATTAGTTTACCATTGAATATATACATGTACAATATTTTAATACATTCTATTTCTATGGTATATAATTGTGACATTCCATTAATATTTGAAAGATAAGTTGCATTATTCCATTAATTTTTGAAAATTAAGTTGTATTATTCCATTAATTTTTGAAAATTAAGTTGCATTATTCCATTAATTTTTGAAAATTAAGTTGTATTATTCCATTAATTTTTGAAAATTAAGTTATATTATTCCATTAAGTTTTGAAAAATAAGTTGCATTATTCTATTAATTTTTGAAAAAAAATAAGTTGCATTATTCTATTAATTTTCGAAAAATAACTTGCATTATTCCATTAATTTTTGAAAAATATGTAAATAGACATGAAAATGTTTTAAAAGATTACTCTAAGTACTTAAGCAATAATGAATATGATTTATTCAAGGGCGGTGTGTAAATTTAAGAAGAACATCTGCAATAAATACACGTATACATGTTTATGCTGCAAGCTGATTTAGTGAAATTAATCGAAGGTATTGAACAAGATAGCAGCTAATCATTATGTCCCCCCTCCCAAAAAAAAGACGGACTGGTGTCTGTTTTTTGCATGTTTGGCAACTTTAAAAAACATGCATCTCGACATTTTGCAATATACACATGTAGTTTTAAGTTTATAGATTAAAGATTCGACTTATTTCATTCAGATTTTAAAATGTTTTCGTTTGAACTTTCTAGAACAATAGTTATAAACGAAATACTTCGACTCGGAAACTATATTCATTAAAAGGATTCAGTCATTAAACGGATTCATTGCAAGGGGGAAAGGCTTTCGACTAAAACGTTATTTATTGCACATTTCTAACTTTCATTTCATCTACGACTATTGTATCGAGTTAATTCGGAATCGTGATGAGCCGTAATGGGATTATTTGTTTCATATTCTTAAAATGAGCTTCGGGCCTTCTTCATGATATTTTGATTACAATAAGCTTCTAATTTTTATTTTCAGCAATGTACAGTTTTTGCCATGCATTGATTTTGGTTGGCAGCATGTACAATGCACGTTGTATTCCTTAGATTTTTCTATAGGGTAAACGTATATGAATGACTAATGCATTCTCTTGAAACGTAGCAATAGTGCTGGAAACGACAGCTTTCCAGGGGACTGTCATTTGCACTCGGCACTCCTTTAAGCTGGAGAGTTATTCAGTAGATATTATGAAATTATATGTATAGACTTTATGCAAACCTATACGCGCGCGCAGTCATTGAAGGGCAGTGATAATGGATCAACATAGGGTGCTCTTTACAGATAGAAATGCAAATGCGATTTACTTTCCACTTCCTGTCCTGTGAATAACGTGCATCGAGCGTGTATACATGCAGGGTCTCGATACAATTGAAAGACACATGAAAACAAAATAAAACCGGAAATATACGGAAATGTCAAAGAAATTTTTGGTCTGTTTTCGTAATGGGCATGCATGGTTTAAAACGAATAATTTCTTTATAGTATGCTAGAATTTTTTTTCCATTGTCAGTTTTGATGAGTTTCATGCATAAAATGGAAAATGGAAAATGATAATGTTTTTACAAATATTGAAGGCAATGATATGAGAATATTCTATACATACACTTACGTATTCATACATATTATATTATCATAAATTTCATAATTTTAAATTTGTTTGACTTTTTTATCTTCGCCTATATTGATCACTTGATAGCGGTTTTTAAAAAATAAAAGTGTGGAATTGAAAATATTTTTTTTAAGTACCGGTATGCTAAAAAATGTTCCATTCTTTATTTTTTAAGATAGTTTCATGCATAAAATAAGTTTTGTTTTGTTTAAACTTAATTATTAGCTATTGCTTTTATTGATAACATATGATGGCGCTTTATGAAAATTAAACGTGTGGAATACATGAAGGATCCATTCTCAATTTTTGAAGATAGTTTCATGCTTAAAATGAAATAATTTCGACAATTTGTCTTACAGATAATAAAAACAAAGAAATGGGAATATTATGCTTATACATGTATGTTATCATAAATTTCACAACTTTCAATTTTTAAAACTTAGATCTTTTGCTTTTATTGATATCATGAAGACGCTTTTAAAATTAAACGTGGGAAATTTGAAGATTGAAAATTAACAATTCCTGGTTATTGCCCTTCGTTATCTATGAAATGACCGTCTTCCTGTCCTAATCCCTTCCCACCCTCCTCATTAAAATCCCAAATACGGGAAAATTAATTAAATTGTAATTTTGGGATCAATCATGACCAGACTAATTAGTCTGATTTAAATTGAATGATGATCCCCTCTGCCACATGGTACTACGTACTGACTGCAGAGTAAAGAATAGAATAGAATAGAATAGAACATATCTAGATTTAATTTGTTGTATAAAACCATCATAAGAGAAGAGATGGAATCTGAACATTATGGTTTCAATTATATCTTTAATAACAAACGAAACATTATTGACTTTAGTTTTAGATTTTACGATTCCATATGAATGGAAATTCAAACGTTATAATTCCGAACAATCAAAAATTAATGCAAGATGGTTGTCGATTACCATTTATGCATTAATTAATGCCATGCATTAAGATTTAAGAATATTACAAATAAGCAGCCAAGAGAATAATTAAACTGGTTTTTTAGGGATGAACCACAATTACTCCAATTACCTGTTAATGCAAATGAAATGCTGTAATATCGAGCACATCAAAAAAATTGGAATATATATGACTGATAATTTATTTGGTATCGTTAATTTTAAAACATTCACATTTAACAATCTGTTGATTGTTTGCATGTCTGTTCGACTCTGTCCTATTCCTATAACTTGAGTTCCTGTTATTTATATGTACGTGCATAAATCAAAACATACATGAACCTCCGCAATCTTTGGATGTCCTTGAATAAACTCTTCAATTTCTGCTGGGAAGATCTTCGTTCCACCTCGATTGATCATCTCCTTTTTTCTTCCAATAACTTTAAGATGGTCATAAGTAGGCTATTGAAAACGTATTTTCAATAATAATAAATTGGCATTAATTTATATTTTGAACACATTTTATTTTCCAGCTTTGGATGTCATTAAGTTTTCATAAAATTTTCTATTTATTTTTATTTGCTTTTAAAATATTCTCCATTGTTTCTCGCATTTCAAATTTCTTCGGTTTGCCAATTGCAGTCCTTGGGAAATCTTTGACAAAATGCACGTAACGGGGAATTTTGAAATGGGCCAGCTAAATTAAAACCAATGTGAAAAAGGATTAGCACGTACTGAAAAGCATGATGCTATGAATGGGCCTTATGCGGATTTCGTCACTATGCCGGTATCACGTGACTGTTAATTTACTCCATAACCCGTAAGCAAGTTCTTTCAGGGCCGGTTGCACCAACTTAAGTTAAAACCAGAGGTTTACCAACCATGTGTTAAAATTTGACTCCAGGTTAACCTTCGGGTTACATGCATGTTGCACCAATATGCTCTTGATGAAATATCCCTAGGGTACGTTATAGAACCCATGTTTAATATGCTGAAACCAAAATGGAGGACGGGAAAGAAACTAACTGTGAGCAATGCTGCCAGATTGCGCATCCTGGCTTCACATGTCTGTGTGACCAGATGGTGCGTAGCATGCAGAATTCCCAAGCTTCATCAGATTCATCCGTAAGGTCCGCCATGTTTTTTTTTCCTTCTAATAACCCGAGGTTAACCCTGCCTACTGGCTGGGTTAAACTTTCTCTTCGTTATTCCGTAACCAGTGTTTGTGCAATACAACGGTGGGTTAACCTAGTGTTACACAAATCAGTAGGTTAACCCAATTTTATTCTTAACCTCTGCTGGTGCAACCGGCCGTTAGTTGAACATTCGATGAAAAACTGTCGTGGTAAACGGCCCATTCGTGACTTTTCCATGGTATTATGGATTATACATTTTAAATATAGATATTTACCTGGCCTTTGCAGAATTCTTTAACTTCCGTTTCGCTCAACGATTGATTTTCGTGTAATCTAACCCAGGCACAGACCTCTTCTTCCAGCCGGTCATCAGATACTCCAATTACCTGTTAATGCAAATGCAAATTTAACAATCTGTTGATTGTCTGAATGTCTGTCCGACTATCCTTTTCCTATGAGCTCCTATTATTTACATGTACGTGAAAAATAAAAACGTACGTGAACTTCCGCAATCTTTGGATGTCCTTGAATAAACTCTTCAATCTCTGCTGGGAAGATCTTTGTTCCACCTCGATTGATCATCTCCTTTTTTCGACCAACAACTTTAAGACGGTCATCCTCCGTTAGTATTCCTATATCACTGTTTCGGAAAACAAAACAGTTGTATACAAGAAGTGCAATTAATTAATGGAATTCGTTTCCATATTTAACTTGCTATATAGCCTACCCAGAACAAAACCAGTTGTCTTTTATGGAATCTTTGGTGCCTTTCTCATTGTCCCAGTAGCCTTTGTGCACAATGTATCCGCGAATGCAGATTTCTCCAGGAGTTCCAATGGGAACTATGGCCCCGTTTTCGTCCACGATCTTCAACTGGAAGAGCAAATTGGTTTCAATTTTTAATAGAGAAATTTTAATAATATTGGCAGTTATGAAATATAATGAAAACATTGCAGACCTCCACGTTTGGTACTACTTTTCCTGCAGAATCTTCTCTGACATGCAATTCTTCAGAGTAATGATGTACTGTAGTAACTGAGAATTCCGTCATTCCATAACCCAACTTTAAATAACAAAATTGAGACAAATGTATAAAATTGCTGAGTCGGGAACGATATGCGGAAACTTGAACAAAACATCACTAAACATGTTTTAAAACATGTTTATTACATGTGGTGTCGTATGTGTAAAATAACGTAATTCATCTTAAGTACTGTTCTTTCTGATAAAAGTTGTACCTCTGCACTTGCATCGTCATAATTTTATTAATTCTTTGTGAGATCATTATAATATTGTTAAATTATTATAGACCTTATGATAGGTATATCACAATACCTACGCATGTTTCAGGGGCACCAAAACTCTTTACAATTGCTCTAAAAAGTTCTGGTTTGCACGCAGATCCGCCTATTACGCCTATAGAATCACAGAAACTAAGATTAGATGAAATGCAAAAATTAAAATTGCATATAGTGTATATTTCGAGAATTACCTCCAATAACACTTGATACATCTGTCTTACTGAAGTTTGGTTGGGTCATCAGATCATAAAACATGGTCGGGGTCCCGTAAACATGAGTGCATCTTAAAAACAATATAGACATTACAAATATCTACTTAGAATTGTCTGATTTTCATTGTAGCCTTATGAACTGGAAAATCATTTTTTGAATTGATATGGAGATTTTTGAAATGTTTGATGAAATAAAAGGATTCGTAAAAATCATATAGAGAATTTATGGAATAACAACATCATAATTTCACAAATGACGTCATAATCCGAATTTTAATGAATATGGTGTCATCATCAAAATTTTTATGAATGATCGACGTATACATCAACAAACTTATGAAGGGCGTTATTAAAAAAGTTATGAATTTCGTCATCAGAAGTTCACTGGAGGACGTCACTCATTAAAAATTGCCCATTTTTCGGACATTTAATGGCATATTCTTTCGAACATTTAATCGGGAATTTGTTTAAGTGCATTTAATTGGGTATTTTTTCGTACATTTAATCAGGAATTTTTTCAAACATGCAGGTACATGTATAAACGGACGTCCTAAAATGTCCGATGTCCGACAGTCGGAATGACGTCATCAGTATTTTAATTGATGACGTCATTAGCAAAAATGACGAATTTTGCGGGCATTTAATTTATTCACTTCATTAGTTTGATTTTTGGACACGACAGAGATCTAGTACAGTACAATATTTTATACTGGCAGTTTGGCAGACTGATTTGATTTACGTCATACTTATGGGAGCACGTGCTTACTTTTCTTCTTCAATTGATTTTAAAGCCGCTTCGGCAACATAACCTGGTGCGGGCAATACAACGCCTACACCATGGGTCATCATCGTGCAGTTTACACCAACACCTCCAAAGACGTGAAAGAATGGCACGGAGCAACAAATCCGATGTTCCCTTGTCTGAAAATAAAATACGCATAACAATATAAATTACTTTCATCAGAGTGCTATGCACTTGCTCACCAACCATGGCTTGAAATTACCTTTATATCGTGGCCTAATCGTTCATTAACTCCCAAACAGTTATTTACAATGGTAAAATGCGAATGCACTGCTGCTTTTGGCTGGCCCGTGGTACCCTACAATTCCCCAAGTTTGATCGGAACAAAACTTTTTAACAAGTCTGATTAAAATAATATATCGAGCCAAATTTCAATCTTACAGATGTGAAGAATATCGTCAATGGGTCGTCTATCTGAATTTCTTTTTCTACTTCTTTCAACTTAGCTCTTTCGTTACTTCCACCCGAGTTTAAAATGTCTTGAAACTTGAATGCTCCCCTGAAGACGAGATAAAATATGGATGAGTAAATCTTATACTTTGATAGTTTTGTAAGTTACAAAATAATTCAATAGAATCTGAATATTTCCCGAATCGTTATCATGACCACTGCAGAAACAATGAAAATACGAACATTTTAAACAAGTTGTCATTCCAATTCACTCATGGAACTCCGAGCTCATTCGGATCCATTTTATTGGTCTTATTTCTTGCATGCCATTAGACGTTGGAACTCTCTTCC
>JAQGBX010007744.1:0-11135 GCA_034698745.1 Megaphyllum sjaelandicum
ACGTAAATTAAAGGCAAGGTGATAATATTATTTTTCATTATAATAATTTTTACAATTTACTATTCATTTTAAAAGATATTGAACGAATCATGATAAATGGACCACCCTGTATACTGGGGTGTGATATGTAGGCTACTATTTAATATTTCAAATGTTGTGTATATTTACCGCTGAGTTTTGGCATGGCGTCCCTTCTTCCGTATCGTCCATTCGGATAAAACTGTTGAGCGCTCGATTCGACCAAAGAGGCGCACATAATCCCAACCAAGAAGAAAACGATGAGCGTACCACGCGCCGATTTCATAGAAAACATACTATAGAAAAGAAACGAACAAATCACGCTTATCAGGTTTTTCATCGATGGCTTATTTTGTGTAGTTTTAGCTCGTTTTGGCTCAATTTGTGCTCGGAGCAATCGAGTAAGGGGCTATAGCTTCATCTCTTATAAAGTCTCGTAAACGAGTATTTATTGGAACTGAGCAAAGTTTTTGCGATCGAGACATCAATTTTTATATATCGTAGTAATATATCCGACTTCAGTTGAAATTGTTTCTCAACATCGGGATCGTATCGCGAAGTTATTTCTATTATTTCTTTTAGCTCAATTTATGCTCGGAGAAGTGAGTTTTCGTTTTTGGTGCTAACACGAGTTCATCCTCTCGTATACTACAGAACTTATGTCGGTGATAATGTAAAGATTTTGTCGAGTACTGTTTTTATGAACCACGTATGAAACCCCAAAAACTTTCGTATACAGAATAGGAACTTCGGGGCTGTTCAAAGAGGACGTCCTCAAAATTTTTCCAAAATTGGACTCCTCACCCCCTACCCCCATCCTCATCCCCCATTCGAACATTCGAAACTTAAGAAATATTGTATTCGGAAAATTTTGAAAGTTTTGCAAATTTGTTCTCGGAGAAGGAAAATTTTGTACTCAGAACAAGTTGAAAATTTTGCCAATTTGTCCTCAGAATCTGTTGGAAATTTGGCAAATTTCTCCTCGGAAACTGTTGAAAATTTTGCAAATCTGTACTCGAAAACAGTTTAAAATGTTGAAGATTTGGACTTGGGAAATCGTGCAAATTTTTGCAAATTTGTCCTCGAGATAAACGTGTTAAAATTTGTAAAGATGACCTCGGAAAAGGTTGCAAATTTTGCGAGTTTATGCTCGATAAAAATTAAAATTTTGCAAATTTGTACTGAGAAAATTTGAAAGTTTGCGAGTGGACCCTGAGTTTTTAAGTTCCCTGACTTTTCCAGGTTTTCTAGAACAGGGGGTATCCTGTTTGCTGACTTTTGCAATATAACACATCACCTTCACGATATTGCGCTCAATTTCCCTTTTATTTCGAGAACTGATTTTATTTGGCATTTTTTTTATCGAGAGGACGTCCGAGTGGGTCATACCCCCCTCCCTCCCCCTGTCCTCATCCCCCTATCCCATACGTGAGGAAGTTTTTTTTTTGAATGACCCCTTACCAACTTAATTGGAAGGTCCAAAATGCAACCAGTGGGCATGAAAGTTTTCTACGAAGTAGTATATTCGTATACATGATCTGGATATAGATTTTCGCAAAAAAAAATGAATGATAATGAGGGTACTCAGACAAAATCGAGTTTACTTATCAGTCGTGAAGTCACTCGCGACTTCACGACTGAAAAAAAAATCCACTTCAGGTGATCGCTGTTTTTAAACTGCCATTCGTAAAGTTTCTGTCCGAGTACCCCACGACGAAATGCGTGTCCCTAAACGTCATTTTAGTGAAAAATTGCGCCAAGTATTCATATAGCGTGAGAATTGATGAGTGAGATTTGATAAGCTGACGAATTGGTTGTTTGTTGATCAGCGCAGATTAATGAGACATCGATCGTCATTGTGTCTTAAAGAGGAGGGGGGAGGAATAATAATCAAGCTTTAATTAAAGCGTCTCATTGGCCTCTTTCTCTCTAATCATCATTTAATGAGCATTTCGGTTTCTTCTACTTCGATGGTTTGTAACCCAAATGATGACTGCTTGCTACTGAAACTATAAGTCAATTTTTTTAAGATTTTCAGCTCGTGACTGAACTATCCGTGCTAAAACGCTCCGAGATATGTCTCTATAATGAACTCACCCTTTTTGTAAAATCCTAGAACAAACAATAACGTTCAAGTCACTCCTGATGTTGGTGCAAATCCGCCCAAAGCGGACTAAAAAGTTTTAAGTCGGTTTGTCATTAGTTGCATACGCAGCAACGATTAACTGTCTAACTACGTATTTATATTCATGGAATTGGGAATCTATGGTAAGAAATTTTCGACAATTTCGCACATTTTACAAAAATGTTGCAAACTCGACAATTTTGCTAATACAGTAAAACCGGTTAAGATCGAGTGACCACCAAAAACCAATGCTATGTTAGTCACTGTACACAGGTGGTCACTATAAAAAGAATGTCAGAATTAAATTAAAATAATGAACATGTATACACTGTACTTATACATGTAGACTGTAATACACGTAGTAAAAAACCACAAAAACAAAAAAAATACAGAATCATCATGTCCAAGGGTTAAAGCAAGATGTATAACGTTCATGACTCAATGTACATGAAGGAAATGTACACTAGAAAAAACAATACACTAAAAAGTGGTCAACATAAACAGGTGGTCACTTTTCCAGGTTTTACTGTATTCAAAAATATGGTACATTTTCCACAATTTTGCAACTTTTTTTTTTCCAAAATTAACCACATTTTTCGTAATTATTCGATTGTCGAAAAATCTTCCTAACCGTCGAAAATTTGCCAATATTGTCGAAAAATTCGCAAAAATAAAGAAAAATTCGCAAAATCGTCGAAGAATTCGCAAAATTAACGAAAAATTAGCAATAGTGCAAAGGTATAAAAATATCTGCCACACTGTCTAAAATTTAAAACAATATCCTCGTTCCTCGGTTATTTAGTAATCAATTTCAGTCCGATTTTAGTCACGATTGAAAATGTTATTCGTCTAATACTTTATTCCGATCCAACGACTAATATGCTACCTTAGGATTGACGATCGAACGACTAAATTAGTCATTAAATTTAAGAATGTCTATTTTAGTCTTCAATTGTAGTCACGATTGAAAATGAATACCGAGTGACAAAATCCGCGTTTTATCGCTCGAGAATTCCTTAATTGCTCGTTAATTAGCGCCTATTTTAAGTTAGCTCGGTGCGCTTAATTCACTTCGGGCTATAATTTCGCTAATGAAGTTAATCTAAATAATGTAATGCTATAACCTTTTAATTGCGTTTTTTTTTCTTCCCTTTTCACGGTTCGATATGTTTTGAAATAATACAAAAATTCCCGAATGTCTCGTTGCATGGCGTAATTAAAAGCATCCATTAATTGTTCGGACGAAAATGCTTTTGTTTGCGGCAAACAAAGAAACAAGAGCCGTTAATTGAAACGAATTGAGCAAATATCGCCCCGCTATATATGCCTCGTTTTTTTATTTCTAATTGATAATAACTTATTAATTTCTAATCGAGGAAACTATGTTTAATCACCCAGTATAAACAGAAGACGCAAAAAGGCGTAGGTGGCGCTGCTCGGGGGGTGGGAAGGGGGGGAAGAACACGTGTTTATCCTAGCTAATTAAAAGTCTTTTAATAAAAAATTCAAAAATAAAAAGATTACGTACGTGAATAATAAAGGATTTTTTTTATACATAAATTATCAAAAAAAAACGTCTATATTGAATTATTCACGTACGTTTTTCGTCAACTTCGACGTAACTTTACAAAATTTTACAATCGTAATTAATTAAAAAGCCTTTTAATCAAAAAATCAAAAACAGAAAGGTTACGTACGTGAATAATAAAGGATTTTTTACATATAGATCATCAAAAAAAATCCTATTGAATTATTCACGTACGTTTTTCGTCAACTTCGACGAATATTTTACAAATCGGTACTCGAAAACAGTTGAAAATGTCCTCGAGAAAACGTGGAAAAAATTGTAAATATGAGATCAGCAAGGATTGAAAATTTTACCAGTAGGCTATATATGCTCGAGAAAAAGGAAATTTTTGCAAATTTGTACTGGGAAAATTTGAAAGTTAGCGAATGTTCCCTGACTTTCCTAAATTTTCCAGGACTGGAGGTACTCCGTTTACTAACATTTGCAATTTATAGCATCACCTACGGGATATTAACTCAATTTTCCTTTTATTTCGGGAACTGATTTTATTTCGCATTTCTATTATCGAGTGGACGTCCGGGTTGGTCATTTCCACCCCCCTCCCCCCAAGGAGGGGGGGGGGTGGCCCCTAAATAAAAATTCCGAGAAACAACTTTCGTCTTTTCGAGTGTCGCCCTCGGGCTATAATAAAACGCGACATTCGGTATACTTTCGCCTGCATGGGGGTCAATATGGAAGTCGTTCTCATTCGCATGCAGCGCCCCCATTTCCGCTTTTATTCCCCTCTAATGGCGGTGTCGTGTCCCCGACTTATTCGCCTATTGATCCGCGACTGTCAGTTTTTCGAGCTGCCGACACGCCGTTAATTAAATCCGAACAAAAGGCTTTTTTTAAAAAATAGAGGGCGGCCATATTGTGGTTATTTCTTATTAAATCCGAGAGTCGAATCGGCCGGAAATAACGCTTAATAACGCGTTTATTGCCTTTGAACCGGATCGTAAAAGGGGAGGATGATCTCCGGTCAATTTTTTAATTGAATCCTAAATCTTAATTACTTTTACCTTTTAATATAACTTGGTCGGGGCCTCCAATTTGCGCGGCTTTTCTACCCTCTAGAATATATACGACGCCATTATTGGGCGTAAATGATGCCAATAACATTAATAACAACAATAATATAGACGCCGAGAACGTATTTACCTTATACGATCAACAAACATTGACTTTCGCTCCTTCTTCTTCTGCTTGCCAACACACATACGGCACCAACCTCGTTAAGAAGAATTCGCTTCGCACCAATTTTCGCTCCTTCAAACTCACGAACTTAAAAGGCTACACGGACGAATAATGTTCATTTCTTCGTTTAAGACCAATTCCTAATTCGGATATAACGCATTTTCGGCTAAAACGAAGGAATTGTCCAGGTACGATCCGTCGCGTTAAAACGAACTTTTAACGATTCGAATTAAAGAAAAAAGGTAGTTAAAATTACGATGAATTCTCCTAGGGTACCCCAGACGTGGAAACCCTGAAAAAGTCAGGGAACTTAGAAATGTCTGGAGAAGTCAAGGAAGAATGACTTAATTTGAAAAAGTCAGCGAAATTCAGCGTAAAGGCATGCATATATATCAAAGATTAATGTTTCTAGGTGCATGGTAAGCTCAGGGCACATTTTCCGAGTAGAATTTTTCAAAATTTTCCACGTTTTCCGAGTACAAATTTTCAAAATTCTCCGAATTCAAAACGTTCAAATTCGATTTTGCCAAATATATCAATTTTTGACATTGTTATTGGTCAGGGAATTTTTTTTAAAAACCTGGAAAAATCATGGATGTTGAAAATTTAATTCCTGCATGGGGGAACCCTGTCCACGATAAAAGTCGCGGCCATTTCCCGTTCATATGAACGGGGCAGAGATGGGAATTTGTTAGTCGACCAATCAATCGTGACTAATCGATCAACGACTTATTTGGTTAGTCGTTAGCACGTTGTGGTCGTTAGTCTTGGCTGTTGCGATCGATTCTAAACTAATTAAGACCAATATTCGTTAGTCGTATATATAATGTACAATTGTACTGTATATGCAACGACGAACTGCCTAACTTCCCATCTATTTACGGGAACTAGGAAACTATCCGCATTTTTCGACAATTTTGAAATTTTTTCAAAAATTGCGCGAATTCTCTACAATAATGCAAATATTCGAAAATGCGGTAAATTTTCCTTAATTTTGAAATTTTTTTTCAAGTTTGCAACTTTTTTTTCCCAAAATTTCCGAAATTTTTTTCCACTTGACAATCTTGGAAAAATATGCAAAATTTTCGAAAAATCGTCGAGAAAATTTGCGGTATTTTTGAACATTAGCAAAACTGTCGCAAAATTCGAGACAATTATTCTCGTTACTCGGCTCTTTAGTCATCAATTTTAGTCCTTCGTTTTAGGCACGGTTGGCTTATATTTTATTCCGATTCAGCGAATACAGTTCCTATACGATAGGATTGACGATTGCACGACTAAATCAGTCGATTTAATTTAAGGATGATTGTATTAGTCCTAATTTTAGCCATGTTTAGAAAATTTGTTCGACTCATGCCCAACACTGGCGTGGGGGCTATAGGATTTCATCCGAACTTGGACCAAATTTTAGTTCCAATACATTGAAGTCACGTTTCGTCCGACTTTCGATAATACGAACTACGCTTTGAACGGACAAATTTTCACGTCCTTCGATATTCATTTTTAGGGGTTATACAAAAAGGACGCCCGGAAAATTTTCCCAAAATTGGACTTTCCCCTACCCCCTGTCTGCATCGTGTCCGGTCAATCAGAATCGGACGTCCGAAACTTTTTGAAGGTTTTGCTAACGTGTACTCGGAAAACGTAAATTTCGTGGTTTGAAAAGGTTGAGAATTTTGCCAATTTGTCCTCACAATCTGTTGGAAGTTTCGCAAATTTCTTCTCGGAAACAGTTGAAAATCTTACAATCTGTACTCGAAAACTGTTGAAAATTCTGCGAATTTGCCACCAAAAAACGTGGAAAATTTTGTAAAGATGACTTCGGAAAAGGTTCAGAATTTTACAAGTATATGCTCGAGAAAATGAAAAGTTTGCAAATTTGTAAAAGTTCTCTGAATTTTTCAGGTTTTCTAGGACTGCAGGTACCCTGTTTATTGACCCACCTATGCGATATTACGCTCAATTTCCCTTTTACTTCGGGAACTGGCATTCGGGAATTTGGCATTTTTCTTTCAAATGGAAGTCTGAGTTGGTCATACACCCCTCCCCTCCCCCTGTTTACATTGTGTCCGTGACTCAACCTATCCCCCCTCTCCTACCCCTACATGAGGACGTCCTTTTTAAATGGCCCCTTACGAGGTTCCATTGTATCGCATTTCCCATTTATTCATCATCGTTTATTCTAGGTCTAAAACTGTCATTAACAAATTCTCCTTGAAATTCAGTCACCGTAGAAGTGTCATTTCAACGCCAGTTTTTGGCGTGAATTGATGCAAACTATTATAATGGATGAGCTCGTGACATTCGAGTTCAAAACCGCTGACAACATAAAAAGGGCTCGATTCGGGATCATGTTTTTTAAAAATAAATCATTTACAGGCTGTTAAGCTAATTCGCGACGATCCCAAATTCCTCAAAAATCGTCCTCATAGTTTTATGGCCGAGTCGTTCGCCTTTTAATATCTTTTTTAACGACTCAACAAGCATGGCGTGAACTCAGTCTGAAAATAAAGCAAACACTCATAACACCGATGTTTGCGGTGTTTGCCTACTTAAAGGGGCTATGGAAATTTTTCGAACATAGTTTTAGGCATATCGTGCTATATTTTCAATAAAAATGGCGCTTCTTAAAATAAAACCAAAAAAAACATAACTCCAGTATTTTTTATTAAATTTAAAATTAACGCGTAGAAAGTCTACGAATATCAAATTCGACATTTCGTTATTTAGAATCACAAAAAAATTGATCGAAAATATTTAAATGCGCAGTAAGTTTGAAAATTATCGTCGTAATAATTTTAACTGAAAATATATATCTTATCTCAAATAATTTGCACCAAATGGTAAATTCTTTTATTTATTCCGTCAAAGGCGGAAAGTCAAACGTGGAGCGTTTATGGTTGACGCGGCTACCAACGACGTCATCATCAGAAACTTAATAAATGACGTTATCTTAAGAATTTTATGATAATGACTTTGACATCTTTTGACAAATTGACGTCATTGTTTATTTTACGAATCGCTTCATTTCTAGAAATTTGATTGATGACATCATTTGTTACAATTCTTATGATGACGCCATTTAGTAAAACTCACGTTGACGTCACTTATAAAAAAACTGATGATGACGTCATTTAGTAAAATTCATGATGACGTCATTTTTTGTAATTCTGATAATTCCGTCATAACGATGTTTGACTTTATCATTTATCAATTAGTACAGTTTGCATTTAGTGAAAACGAGTAGTAATACGTTATGTAAAGTATTTAAGTGCCGCCGTTTTTCGTATTAAAAATGAATGAACTCGGAAACCATGACAAATAATGGACCGTTAAGTAAACTTCATGCATGGGAATTTAAACATGCAATTTGCCGACGCAACTTGATCGATATCGCGCGACGTTTAATTAATGGAAGCTCAACTTTTAAAACATGACTCTCGGATGTCGATGTTGACCGACGCCAAAGCTTATTTATTCGTTAAATTTCGGCGAATTGATCGAACCAAATTCACGCTAAATGCCCGTTAATTATTTACCTTTTACTTCGAGTGACATACAGTATGCATACGCATGCAACGTGCCGCCCTGAGGTTAACCGCACGGCCATTTCTGCCGGCATGCATGATGACGGTGCCAAAACTTGTCATTATTTTGTTTTAAGAATGAAATCGAGGTGAACTTCATAATAAAAAAATGAGTTGTATAAAATTGAATAATATTATTGAATGGCAATATTACACGTGGTATACTAGCGAACGGTTTAAACGCCAGTCCGCGAAAAAGCTCGGTTTTGGATTATTTTTAATAACTGTAGTTTTTATTTTATACAGCATTATTAGATTTTGAAAGTACGATCAAAAAACTATATAAGTAGCCTAATCGGGGCTCCCCAGCTAGGTCTGTAGAAATCAGAAAACAATGAGTTTTTTGTTTGTTGAAAAAGTCAGGGAAATTCAGCGTATTAATGTTGTCTACAGTCCACGATAATACATGTATGTTTCTCTCGTGCAGGTTAGCTCAGGCATTTGGAAACTTTTTAAAATTTTCCCAGTATAAAATTGCAAAATTGTCAACAGTTTTTGAGGACAAATTTGCAAAATTTTCCGAGTACAAATTTTCACAATAACATGAAATTTTTGAAGGAACCTTGATAATGATGCGAATTTCCACTTTAGAGGTCCGCGAAATATTTTTTCTATTTTCAACGGTCCGCAGGGGTCAATAGGTTGAGAAACACTGGTCTAAACCATGTCCCATATATCTATATATTTATAGATATACAGTATATATAGAGCCTGCATGTCACGATTCGTTCATTAGGCTTACTTTTCGTCTTTTGCGGATTAAACTTCACTCTGTAAGTACAGCCCGGGCAAAGCCGGGTCTCCCAGCTAGTATACCTATATTATAGGCTATATTTCTAAACGAAGTTCTCCAGTCTTATCTGCAGGCCCTCGACCGAAATGCTCGATGGCTCGATTATTTCGAAGTATTTGCTCGTTGAGTGGATGCTCTTTTTATCATCTATTAATTCCCTAGCTACTCCCTAGATGAATTTCTCGCTCGCTTTATTTCCTAACCGCTAAACCAACCGAAAATGGCCGAGCGATACAAATTAATAATCCAAAGATTTTCTCATTTTCCTAATCCGGAAAAAATCAAAATGGCGTGACGATCGAAAATCCATCGACGTGACTAAAAATACGTACAATGAGAGCTTTATGTATAGCTACGGATAAAACGAATCAAAGGTCGCATCCGGTTTAGAGGACGAAGGCGTGACATTAACCTAAACCCAATGTATATACCTGAGCGAATTTCATGATTCGACTCGTAAATCAAAGGCGTACCGGAAGTTGCGCTTTTATGTAATAGATAACTCCACAAAGTAAATGCAAAAATCCTGCCATCCCACGTGATATATTAATTTTGTTCTTTATACTGGATAGCGAACGTGCCCACATTGAAAATAGAAGTACATTTTCAAACACGTCTTTTGAAAATATGTAGATTGAAACATGTGCGATGCATTTCAAAATCCATTTTTCCTTATTAAAATGCAACGACACGTATGTATTTCATAAATTGAAACATTTTTTTTGTAAACATTGACTTATCGCAGGCGCCAAACTTGTGACCCCCTCTGTAACATCTTTTGTCTGTTACGTGTACTTGCTGCAATATTCGTATTTCCGAGATGTTTCAGTGGATCCATTGAAATGGGACACCCTGTATATCTTCGTATAATATAGCGAGAATAATTATATACATGTATTGTAATATTTCTTATAATTTTTGTAACTTTGTTGTATTTCCCGTGTTACGTTATTTTTGAGAAACTTTCCAACCAGGTCTTTCGATATAAGTTCAGAACATTTTCAGGAATTCCACGAAGAAAATTTAATACACGGTTTATTCAGGACATCGAGAACATTAAGCTTGGGACATTACGAACTTTCTATATTTTCAGAAATTTCAAATCATTTTCTATATTGTAAGACTATTTTCTGTTTTTGAGAAGAGATGCCCAATATTTTAAACAAATTGTTTTTACAAAAAATGTTAAGAATAAAAAACCAATTTTAAGAATATTCCCTAATTTCTCCGATATACTGCATTAAGAAGATTTTCTGTATATCCTATATTCAAGAAAAGATAACATATCGTGAACATTTCTAAAAAAATTTAATTTCCAGAAAGTTCATAGTATTCCTAAGGTTTCAAGACTATTTTCTACATTTAAAAAATTGTCAATAATTAAAGAAACTGCTTAATTTTTCCAAAAAATTTCTGTTTTCAGAAAGTTAATAGCATTTCCTATGTTTCAATATTATATTCTACATTTAATAAAATTTGTCGAATATTAAACAAAATCTTCAATATATTTATAAACTACTAGCGGAAAAACCCGGCCTTGTCCGGGTGAAAATTGTTGTTTGATTTTCTAACCTCCTATATGCGATCAGGAGTTAGATTTAGTTGTCCTTGTCTCCAAAAGATGGAGCTACAGTATATGATCTGGATACATCCCGGATGAAGGGGGGGGGAGAAGGAAGGGGACAAACTGGTTTGACAGTTTTATGGCCCCGGGGTAAATTAAAAAGATTTATGGCCTTGAAATTCCCCACGTAGTTTACGCTCGTGGGGGGTGTGCCATGAGTGGCCAATAATATCGAAGCCACAATCAAACCTAGCCAGCCAGTTACAAGATGGCGCGATTTCTAT
>JAQGBX010007745.1:0-11134 GCA_034698745.1 Megaphyllum sjaelandicum
TATAACAAAAATGTCAAAAATGAAATAGAAATTATGCAACTCAACGAACGTGACTGAATGTGTCCTGTGCATTTTAGCATCAAATCGAGAAGAACAGATAACGTAAAACGTACGTAAGAGGGCCGTTTATGACAAGCTCCGTTTTGCGTAATAGGGTGAATAAAATCGGTTTTTAAACCGGAGTTTAAGTGAAAATAAACGTAGAATTCGCTAACAGGCATTTGATACAATACTACTTGATAGACTCGCTTCTTGTACAACCATCGTATGCTTCATCTAAATTCAAGATGATCAATATATTTTCGATTTTGAAGACTTCCTAGGGGCCATTCAAAAAGGACGTCCTCATGTAGGTGGTATGTGGGGGATAGGTTGAGTCACGGACACAATGTTGACCATGCAGGGCCAGGGAGAGGGGGGTGGAGGGGAGCATTGCTCCCGGGCCTGGGGTATAGATCAGGGGGCCGGGGAGTTTGTCTTCAAAGTATAGCTATTTAAAAAAATCAGTAGTGGGTAATGATAAAAAAGAAAATGAACATATGGTGTTTCTTTTTTTGAACTAAAGTCAAGGAAATTCAACGCAGTCATGGCAATCCAAAACTACTACACTGTACTTCTACTAGGTTAGCTAATGGTCCAACTTCCGAGTAGAAATTTGCACAAATTTTCCACATTTTCGGAGCACAAATTTGCAAAATTTTCCACGTTTTCCATATAAAAATTTACACAATTTTCCACGTTTTCTGAGTATTAATTGGAAAATTTTTTCACGTTTTCGGAGTAGAAATTAGGAAAAAAATTTCCAAGTTTCCCGTGTACATATTTTCAAAATTCTCTAGGTTTTCTGAATACAAATTTTCCACATTTTCCGAAGACAATGTTATATCCGTGTTTAAATTCTTTTTCATATTTCTATTCTAGCTGAAATAAGAGAAATGTTGTTAAAATCCATAAATATAGCCAGAATATAGCTAAGTACGCTGTTCAGATATTCCTTATTATTTATAGGTGAATTGTACAAATTTACAACTAAAATAAAAAATTTATTTTTTGAAAATTAACAATGCTTATAGAATATAAATTAATATGATGGATATCCTAAAGCAAAGTTGTTGCACATGCAAAACTTTTCAATATGTTTTTTTTTATAAGTTTCCTAATTTTATTATTTATTTAAAAAAATACAAACTTATTTCTGTGCAATATTATACAGTATGTAGATTTTATAAAATTAAAGAATAAGTTTATTTTGAAAACTTTGGAAAATTTGCTAAAAAAAATCAGAAGGGAGGGAGCCCGGGAAAAATTCTTGCACCCCCACATAAAATTCCTCTCGGAGGCCCTGATCACGATATCATTTCAAACATTTATAAGCCACCCTGTATTGTGCCTGCAGGTTGCCTTTGTTAAAGTTAAATTCACGAACTAATGACCGACGTCTACTTTGTTTTCAGCTTTGTACGGTCTACTATTTAATGACAATGTCGAAGCCGCCTTCGCCACTTATCGCTTATGGCAGTCTGTGGGCTTTTTAGTTGCATATGTGTGGAGCCCCTTTTTATGTATAACTGTCAAACTTTATATGATAATTGCCATTTTATGTGTAGGAATGCTAGGCTATATGAGCGTAGAATTAATGTTACGAGGAAAATTTGACAGGATAATGAAATCATCTTCCATAATTAAAATCTCAGATTGAGTTTGAACGATGTTTTAAATTACACCGATTATATGATGCTGCATAGTTTAGCTATCACTTTTATGCACATATTTATGCTAGTATAAAGAGCTTTGTTACTTTAGAATTTACATGTAGCTCTCAGTTGTTCCAGAACTAGGCAAAAACTCTGCTGAAAGTTGCAGTAAATCTGCAAAAGATCCAAGGACTTCAGCGATATATCACTTCAATCAGAAACTGCTATTATAAATCTTAGTTGGAAACTGTGCTTGTATTTCACAATTAGAACTGACTTTACAAAAAAATTACTCAATTCACAGTTTGTTTCCGCCAAACTGTATTTAGTTGTAGTTTTCTGTTGTAAAAGTACGGAAAAAGAGCAGTGTTCATGTGGAACTATACTGTTTTTTTGTATTTCACAATTAGAACTGACTTTACTAAAAATTTCTCTACTAAATCAGTTTGTTTTCGCCAAACTGTATTTATATGTAGTTTTCTGTTGTAAAAGCACAGAAAAGAGCAGTGTTCATGTGGAACTATATTATTTTTCTGTATTTCACTATTATAACTGACTTTACTAAAAATTATTCTACTCAATTCACAGTTTGTTTTCGCCAAACTGTACTTAGATGCAGTTTTCTACTGGAAAAGCAGGGAAAAAGACCAGTGTTTATGTGGAACTATACGGTTTTTCTGTATTTCACAATTAGAGCTGACTTTACTAAAAATTCCTCTACTCAAATCACAGTGTTTTCGCCAAACTGTATTTGGATATAGTTTTCTGCTCTAAAAGCTCGGAAAAAGAGTAGTGTTTATGTGGAACTACACTATTTTTCTGTTAGGTAACTTAGTCAATGAACCTTAACAAAATGGCGAATTATTTCAAACCTGGTTACAGTGATGTCCCGTTTTCCTAGTTTTTATGGCTAATAGTGTAATTGGCACTCAGTGAACATCGAACCCTTTTGTTCGCATAGTAATGTGATAAACCAATAAATGAAATTGTGGAGAACGGAATTTGCCATTCAGCATATCAATTGTGCGGAAAAGCCAAGGTGTAAGGATTTCATTAATTTATTTTTGTTGACGTACTTTGTAATCCATTTCATGCACATTCAACAGTACGTCGTATGTCTTTTTTTATTTCGAAGAATTACAAACACTAGTGACGTCAGCGCTCCTATTCATTGGTGTTTTTGTATCCGAGTTCATTGTAGGATAAACCCATAGAGGTACAAACCGTGCCAACCTGTAGTTGCTTTCGTCCTACCAAAATACCTTCAACCAAGCTTGCTCACTAGTTGGACCCAAATTTACCTCCTCGTACATCGAGAATCACACATCAATAAAGGTAAGAAAACTTTTCAAATTAATCTAAACTATGCAATTTTGAAGTAAATGTCTTTTAACATTTTCACATTTTAACATGTTCGATTTTAATATGAGCATTTCCTGTATTCGAACTTTGCATTATTTTGGATCGTATGGTAATTGCCATCGAAATAAAAATGCAATAAATAAAACGAAAATTCGAAATTGTTCCCCGGCCTATCTCACTTTAGTCTATTTTAAAATTAATTAATTTTTTTAAGTGTTTTGAGAGCTCTTATAATGCCAACATTGCATATTTTAAAGTTACATCTAACGCTAACGATTTTCTAAAAAAACAAAAAACGGAATTTAATACAACCCCATATTGTAAAGAGATACCAAATTTCCATTGCTTACGAACTGTTGAATTGCGTTTTAAAGTGCCTTTTGAAATTTATGCAAATTGCGAAATGTTTCTCACGACGAAAAGTTATTTCAATCTGGATGTACGATGAGGAAAATAGTTTAGAAAAATCCAGGAAAAGTGAATCACGGTGGAAATCAGGTCAAATACAGGTATTTGTGTGACGGGGGTTCAAAACCAGGATTTTTTTAATACTTCAAGGTGCTAATAGATTAGAAATTAAACACTAATTAAATTTCGTCATTTGGACTTTGAAATTAATAAAGTAAATGAGATTTTATCTATGGCATTTAATGTTTTAATGTTTAATACTTCAATATTTTAACAATCTAAATTTTAGTCAAATCATTACATATTATCGTGAAAGTAATTTGAAAATCAAAAATGTGAATCATAAAGTATAAGCATTTTCCATTAGAGCAGTACATGAGTTGCAGAGATTTTTAATTGTTTCGTGAATACCGTATGCTAAAATACTATATTGAATCGAGATCTAATACCATGTCAATAATGATCAAACGTATTTTTGTCAGAAAAAAATGCTGGACAAAGAAATATTTCTTGATGAAAACTTGAGGCACTTGGATGGCGACCAGGATGTTGGTCTTTCAAATCCCGTATTTCTGCAAGAAATCAATGAAAGAGGGACTTCCAAGAAGAAAGATGACCAAAGCTTCAAAGATTATTCCCTGGAGGCGCCAATACCTATTCCTCAAGAAGAATTGATTAGCAAGTGGAATATATGGAGAAACCTGCTGATGATCAGCTTAGGCTTTCTTTTCAATTTTACAGCTTTCAGCGCCTTATCCAACATTCAGAGTTCGTTGAACAGTGACCAAGGATTGGGCCTTGTGGCTCTTAGTGTGATCTACGGGGCCCTGATCCTATCCTGCATGTTTGTGCCATCGGCCCTGATCAAGAGGTTCGGCTGCAAGTGGTCCATGGTCATGTCCATGCTGATGTACTCCACGTACATGGCGGCCAACTTTTACGCCACTTGGTACACGCTAATTCCGTCCTCCATCTTGTTGGGCATTGGCGCTGCACCCTTGTGGGGGGCCAAGTGTACCTACTTGACAGAGATCGGACACCAGTATGCCAAAGTCGTGGGCGAAACCTCCGAAACCGTGATTGTCCGCTTCTTCGGGGTGTTCTTCATGATCTTCCAGAGTGGTCAAGTGTTTGGTAATCTCATTTCTTCGCTGACTCTTGCCCCTTCGACCACAGTGGTCAATTTCACCAGAGATTTGGACATATGCGGCGCCAACTACTGCAACGAAGATCTCACTGAAAAGGTCTTCTTCAACGCCTCATCCAACGCCACAATAAGCATTGGCAGCAAACCAGCAATGTCCCAAATCTACACCCTTTGCGGCATCTATCTGGGATGCTCTCTTTTCGGCTGCGTCCTCATCAGCGCATTTGTAAGTCCCCTGAAGAGGTACATGACCGTCACCAAAGACATAGCAGGGTTCAAGCTGTTGCTGGCTACCTTCAGGCATATGAGGAATTCCAAACAGCTTTTGCTCATACCGTTGACGATATTTAGTGGCGTGGAGCAGGCATTTATTGCTGGAGATTTTACTAAAGTAAGTAAGAATCATCGGGATGGTCGTCTTACAACATATTTTAGGACATCCTGTTTCTGCCATAAACTTTGCGTATATTTTTGATGAAAATGCTTTCCTTCGATATGTATCCTCTGTAAATGTGGAATTTAGTTCTACGTTCATTGCGTTTATGATTTCTTTAAGTGCTTCAAATTAAGGATCGAATAACAATGATTGTATAAATATACTTGCATCTAGATGAAACTGCTTTGTGGCAAAGACAGTATATTATGATTCCATGATCTCAGTATGGATCTTTTGTCATGATTTCACGTGAATCAATGTGAACTACTTTCTGTGATATTTCAATTAATTGCAACCGTTTTCACCTTAATTTCAAGTTTTTATCATGGAAAATCTCTGCTTATGGACTGGTCTTTCCCACATTCTCAAGATTTAATGAGCCATATCTGCTTGTAATCTTGTCGATTAGTCTGACCGAACAACCGACTGATGCTAAATGTCTGCAACTATTTGATTTGCATCTCTTTGGCCAAATTGGCCATATTGGCCAAATTGGCCAACAAGCCCAATTTTTATTCAGTAATTAAAAGCCAGAACTGATCATTAGCAATTTTTTTTCTAATAGTTGCATATTTCAGCAAGAGGCCAAGGTTAATTTACAGAGGTGCAATACTTAAACTTGTATAGTTGGAGCGATGGGTTGCATGCTGTAATTATATCAGGCCAATACTTTCATTAAAGGTGTGATCATAAATCAAATTTGCCATTTCCTAAGGTTATTTCCTCGCAGTATTGCATCTGGCCTTCAGCACATCAATCCTTGAGAACAACTATGCAAGACCTTCTATTGTAGATTTTGACAACAACATGGAAATTAAATCGGTTTTTCAATGGCAATTAAGGATAATTTCCAGCTTGAAAATTCTAAAACTTATCAATGCCAGCGTTAATTTGAAACTTCACTTTGGTGCATTGGAAGAAAAACAGAAATATAATTGAAGAACTGACAGGTTTTCTTCCAATTCGAAGATTTTGTTTTAATTGTATTGTTGTTAATATCCTTATTATTTTCAGGCGTTTGTAAACTGTGCTATGGGAATTCACAACGTTGGATATGTGATGATCTGTATGGGCGTTGTTGATGCTATTTGTTCATTCGCATTCGGACCATTGATGAAAATTATCGGACGACCTTTTCTTTACGTTTTCGGGGCTTCCCTGAACGTAGCACTGGCAATTACTATGCTCCATTGGAGTCCTGACCCTTCAACTCCAATTGTTTTTTTCCTGATCTCAGGATTTTGGGGTATGGCCGATGCCATATGGCAAACCCAAATCAATGGTATGGCCATGGGGCAAATTTAGCATATAACGAGTATTTTTTTTCTTCCAAGTAACTAGTTTATGATTATTGAATTCTGTTCGCTTTTCAGCTTTTTATGGGGTGCTCTTCAGTAATAATAGCGAACCTGCATTTGCGAATTACCGACTTTGGGAGTCTATCGGATTTATCATCGGATTTTTGTGGAGCAACTATTTGTGCATCGCCATCAAGATTTACATTTTACTCGGGATTCTGACTCTTGGAATGATTGGTTACATTGTCATAGAAATGGTCATTTTTTTCGACAAAAAGTCAAAGGAGGATTCGGCAACCAAGATGTAGGCTTTTGATGGCAAAACACCAACCAATTTTCACGGTAATTGTTGGACAACAATTTCCATTATATCGAAAGCGGATTCAATCGAATTGTGCCACATCAATGGGAATTGTGTAATTATCTAAACAAATTCTGTTCATAATATAACAATCAGCAACGTTATTCGGTTCTTTGAAGAGTTCTGAGAAAACGCATCGTTCATCCACACCAGCTTCGTAAGTGAGAGGTCACTTATACAGGAATCCATTTTGCATGCGTGATTTGTTATAATCTATCCATGGAATTTGAGAAAATTTTAAAATGCACTTGTAATTCGCATTAATGCGTCCTTCCATCTTCATGAATATGTTTTTAAAACCTGGGATGTTCAATATTTTGCTATTCTACTGATCAAGCAGATATTTTTTTTTAAATTCTGCAAATATTGTGAATTATTGTGGATGTACATGTGCATTCAGCAAATCATTTTTTTTATAAATTTTGTATAAAATATTATTTATCAACTTCGTCTTGTTCTTTATGTCGTTTTTTCAAATATTTGGATTTGCACCGATTATCAAGTAGATATTGGCATGGAAATTAATCCCCAATACCTGAGGCATACTGTAGCCGTAATGAGCCATACATACAATATTCAACCTTTGGGTATGAGCACGGTGAACTTGTTTTCAAGCGACTGGAAACAAGTTCACCGTGCTCGTACCCTTTGGAACAATTTTTTTTAATTACAGGCTTGCAGGTTAATCTTGTTATTAAATAATTCTTATTTGGATGCCATTTTTGTAGATGGCATTGAAATTTAGTATTGTCTCGTGTTACTCAATGCGAATTTTCCACACACCCCCCTTGTCATTTTTTTAATCAACCTCTTACGCAAAACCGATGTTACCTGGTAAATGACATTGACATTGTTGAATGTGTTTGTATACAAAACGCATTTCTTATTGAACATAAAATGATTTGTTTTTAATGCCAAATGTAGGCTACCGAAAGGAACACAATCAAGTTCTGTTCGTACAACTTTACTAATCATCACACTTTATTGTTATTTCAAAACGCTGACGTAATCACTATTAATTGGCACTTTTTGGCTTCGAGTTTATTACAGGATAAACGATATTATTTTCAGCACAAGTGCCAAGTCTGTCTAGTTTTGCTTACATTCTGCCAAAAGGACGGGACGTTCAGGTTGGATAGAAATTTACTCCTCGCAGCTTCTAGCAAATCAAAGGCCCAACGTACGGTAAGTTCATTGTCTATGCCATCTTTGGGTAAAATAGTTGACCATTACAATTTGCTAATTACAGATAGAGTTAATAAATTTCATATTTCATCAAGGGAGATATGATAATTTGATTCAAGATTTTCAATTGCACTACCAATATTTTATTCTACAACGTTTCGGCCCAAGCTGGCCTTCATCAGGAGCTCACAGTCTCGTAATGGAGGGTTTCCAAATCAAATTTTTAGACATCATAGACAAATTATTCGTCCTGATGGGATGATAGAGTAAAAAAGCAAAACAATTGTGTATTCTATTTCACTTTTGGAAGACAATGGAACCAAAGATATGGCATCATACAAACGTGATAATACATTGTAATGTCACTGCACAATTACTATTAATTAGAATGCACAATTGTTTTTGTTTTTTGGGACTCCATCATCCCATCAGGACGAAAAATTTGTCTATTATGTCTAAAATTTGATTTGGCAACCCTCTATTGCAAGACTGTAAGCTTCTGATGAAGGCCTAGGGTCTAAACGTTGAGAGAATAAATATAGTGCAATTGAAAATCTCGCATCATATTGACAAAACCTCATGCCAAAAACCTCTGGAATTTAAAAAATCGCAAGTATATTTTTAATATTATTTAAATTTCCATTTATTAAATGATAGGTATAATGAAAAATCCATGCAATTAAGAAATTGTTTGATAGATCTACTCAATTCATTGCATAATAGACGGTTCTTGAAAAGTATAGTTAAACTGTTGGGTGAGTACTGTCCTACTTTCTCCTGAATTCGTTCATGATCTTGATGGAAATATACCACCAATATACATGTAATTCAAATAACATACATTTCCATGCGTTCAAAATTAAGTTGTGTGAATTAACGCATAACAGTAATATCCTAATTGTTAATTTAATTAGAAATTCTCACGAAATGCTGGAAAAAGACATTTTAGATGACGACGACAAACGAAGCGTAGACGAGGAACATATATTTGGTGGATCAAACCTTGCATATCAGCAAGAGAACAACGAGAAGGATGCTCCGAAGAAAATCGATGATGAAATTGTTCAAAAGTTTACCATGGAAAGCCCTCGATTACCTCCTGAAAAAGAGTTGTTTACCAAATTTACTATATGGAGGAATCTGTTGATGATCAGTATTGGATTCCTATTCAATTTTTCAGCCTTCAATGCCTTGTCCAACATTCAAAGTTCACTGAACAGTGACGAAGGATTGGGTACTGCGACACTTAGCGTAATCTACGGAACTTTGGTCCTCTCCTGCATGTTCGTGCCATCGGCCCTCATCAAGAGATTTGGCTGCAAATGGTCCATGGCTATGTCCATGTTGATGTACTCCACGTATATTGCAGCCAACTTTTACGCCGCTTGGTATACTCTGATTCCTACGGCCATCTTGGTGGGCTTGGGGGCTGCTCCCCTGTGGGGTGCAAAGTGCACCTACATGACAGAAATCGGTCATCAATATGCCAAGATCGTGGGCGAAACCTCCGAGGCCGTGATCGCCCGTTTTTTCGGGGTGTTCTTCATGATCTTCCAGAGCGGTCAGGTGTTTGGTAATCTGATTTCTTCGCTGGCCCTTGCTCCGCCGACCACTGCGACCAATTTCACCAGGGATTTGGACATCTGCGGGGCCAACTATTGCAACGAGGACCTCGATGAAAAGATTCTTTTCAACACTTCGTCAAATGTTACCATCAGCATTTCCAACAGGCCTGCAATGTCTCAAATCTACACCCTCTGTGGCATCTTTGTGGGATGCTCCCTTTTTGGCTGCGTCCTTATCAGCATCTTTGTAAGTCCATTGAAAAGGTACATGGCTGTCACCAAAGACATGACGGGTTTGAAATTGATGTTGGCGACCTTGATGCACATGGGGAATATCAAGCAGCTGCTATTCATCCCTTTAACGATATATATCGGCTTGCAACAGGCATTTATCGCGGGCGATTTCACCAAAGTAAGCACAAGTTTTAATTGTCGTGGCATTAATTATTATACTGTAATTCAATAGAAACATGTGATCATTGTCTGTCTGTATGTGGATTTTACTTATTTTGCAATTATTCTACATGTACCTGTACATATACTAGTACATTAATTACTTCCCCGATGTGCGATGTCCTGTTGTACATGTGCATGGGTTGGCTCCACCTGGTAACCTACGAAATCTTTTATTTTAATCGGTTTCCAAAATTTGGGAGACTTATACAGTACATGTATTTTTAAAGATGACTGAGCTGAAATTACTGTATATTGAATTGGTTTTATTGAGTTTTATTAATTTATTGAGTTTTCGTACAGATCTGCTTTCTCCAAAACTCTGAACATTTCAGAGACGGAACATTAAAGAACGACTGAAGGCTAGACGGGACATTTCTAGCGCTGACCGTATACATGTAGGGTACTGAGTTGAATTGAAATGAATTGAATATTGCACAGTTATTTTTCGTTTTTTTTTAATTCGTCAAAAAGCTTTCTAAAAATCAAAACGGGTTCTTAAAACAAAAAGACAACATGTGATTGACTGTAATCATGATGAATTCATTTATTTTATTATTTAATTACAGGCATTTGTAAACTGCACCATGGGAATACATAACGTGGGCTTTATGATGACCGTTTTTGGCGTTGCGAATGCTCTGGGTTCTTTGGCGTTTGGACATCTGATGAAGGTCGTAGGTCGACCTTGTCTTTACGTCTTGGGGGCTTCCCTACACATAGCCTTGGCCGTTACAATGCTCAATTGGAAACCTGATCCGTCATCTAAGGTTGTTTTTTTTGTGATTCTTGGACTTTGGGGCATGGGTGATGCAATTTGGCAAACCCAAATTAACGGTAAGTTTTTTTAGCAATGTAGGATTGCAATGCTGTAATTTTTAACTCCCAATTTAATAATAAAAGTTAATCCGTTCATGGCATTCGAACCGACACGCAGTGACCACACTGGTTTTTCGCATACTTTGTACTGTATAATCACAGTATGCAGTGCCGTATTAACCCATGGCAGGGCCCCAAGGCTTCAAGCTTCATTGGGCCCCTCGATCCCTATCCGGCCCCCTCGCCGCTCCGAATTTCAAAAAATTTCACAAAAGGTTGCAAATTTGTACTCAAAATCCGTAGAACATTTTGAAAATTTATACAATACATGTACTCAAAAAACTTGGAAGATTTTAAAAATTGATAGGAGAAAAACGTGAAAAATTTTGCAAATTTTAACAAGGAA
>JAQGBX010007746.1:0-11134 GCA_034698745.1 Megaphyllum sjaelandicum
AAATTTGCACAATTTTCCACGTTTTTTGAGTTCAAGTTAGCAAAATTGTCCACGTTTTTTGAGTTCAAGTTAGCAAACTTGTCCACGTTTTTCGAGTACAAATTAGCAATATTGTACACGTTTTCCGAGTAAAAATTAGCAAAATTGTCCACGTTTTCCGTGTACAGATTTTGAAAATTCTCTTGGTTTTTCGAGTACAAATTTTCAACATTTTCCGTGCATATACAAATTTTCAAAATTCTCTTGGTTTTCCGAGTTCAAATTTTCCATTTTCCGAGGACAAAATTGCGCTATTTCTCACTTTTTTTGAGGACAAATTTTCAACATTTTCCGAATACAATTTTTTTTTAAATTTAAAAAAAAATTCTTTGTTAATTTTAAAAATTGTCGTTCGTAAATTAAAAAAAAAACCATTTTCCAGTGTCAATTTTAAAAAATTTCAATTTTTCACGTTGTTTTTGGCCAGGGAAATTTTTTTTGAAACCTGGAAAAAGTCAGGGAAAAGTCAGGGAAGTTTAAAATGAAATTTCTGGGGGAACCCTGCAACAGGTGGTCACTTTTCCAGGTTTTACCATATTATATCAGAAATTCGTATTAAGCGATTTCGTCCCATCCGGGTCCATGCACTGTACCGGTATATGCAGTGCATCCGATAAGTTCATTTTCTTTCTCGGAAACTCTTGCTTATATTCCCGAATGTAATTCCAAGTTTATTATTTGAATCAATAATTTGTTTACCCGGGCAATCTCGCTAAGTATCATCGGAAATTTGCATAAAACGCTCATGCAGGAGTGCTAATACAAATTTATCGGATGTCAAATCGTGCTGCGAATGCCGTAAAACAATTTGTTGAAAATCCTTTCGGGGTTTCGCAGGCTGGCATAAATTATCCGCAGTTTACCGAAATGGGCCATTTTGGATTTTAATGAACGACAATAATTAATTTATTGAGGGATTAATCTATGGGACGTAAATTTCCGCGCCCAATGGCGCCCAATTAAAGCCTCGTGCTGCTGCGGGGAATTTCCGTTTTGCGTGCTGCGAACTGACTGTAAATCTCCATCGAACTGCCGGAAAACGCATCAGTCGTGATTTTGCAAAACTGCGACTGCGATTTTTTTTTTTTTTTATTTTTGTATACTGTATTTGCGGGGAGATTCGAAAATGTTTGTATGCGTATTTGCATGACAGTAATGGCGTGTTTGCTTTCGCCTTTTATAGTGGGTCTGTAAAGTGTAAAAGGCCGTAACGCACGAGGCAATTTATATCTAGAAATAAATTGAAGGAAAGTTATTTCATCTACAAATTTTCATGGTGCTGCGCATACATGTATGAAGCAACAGATTTTATAATGGATCCTTTAATACAGTAAGATGCAACACTGTTTAAAAGGTATGTGTGGGATACACTAACTTGGCAACACTGCAGTTTAAATGCATGCATGGCAAGTGTTGGTACAATTACTTGACAGCACTGTTTAAATGGGAAGTGTTTGTACGCTTACTTGACAGTACTGTTTAAATGGGAAGTGTTTGTACGCTTACTTGACAGCACTGTTTAAAAGGAAAGTGTGGGAGACAGGGTTGCCAGTTTCTGCAAAGTCAGGAAAAGACAGGCAAGAAAAATAATGTCAGGAAAAGTCAGGAAAAAGAGCCTTTTTTGCTACAAAAGTCAGGAAAATTAGCAATTTGGTCAGGAAAAAAAATAAGGCTCTATACTATTGACAATATAGTCTTGAAACTGAAAAAAGAGATCTCAGTTGGAAGAAGCATCTATTGATGAACAAATTCAACATTTGTACAAGAAACGGAAATTGTGCTAGCCTTTGTACATCTTTTAAAAATAATTAAAATTTTGTCAATTTATTGAAATATGGTCAGGAAAAATGTTTTTAGAAGTCAAGATTGTCCACGTTTTCCCAGTGCAAATGTAAAATTTTTCACGTTTTCCGAGTACAAATTTGTAACATTTCCAACTTTCTCCAAGCAAAAATGTTCAAAGTATAAATATTCCAAGTATAAATTTGCCACGGTTTCTCAGGGCAAAATTGCAAGATTCTTCACCTTTTCAGAGTACAAATTTTCAAAATTGTCCACGTTTTCCGAGTGCAAATGTAAAATTTTTCACGTTTTTTCGAGGACATAAGTAAAATGTTTAACGTTTTCCGAGTACAAATTTGTAACATTTCCAACTTTTTCCAATCCAAGCAAAAATGTTCAACATTTTCCGAGTAAAAATTTGTAAAAATTTTTCATGCTAATTTTTTTAAAAGTTTCAAAATTGTCACTGGTAAATTTTACGATATATTGTCCTTTGTCGATTTTGAGAAATTTAGGATAATATTGGTACGTGTCAATTATTGTCATTGCATGGTCATGGAATTTTTTTTTATAAACCTGGAAAAAATCTTGGAAGTTGTAAATAAGTTTTCTGGGAAAACCTTTCTGGGAAAACCCTGTTCTAAATTAAAGTACTATACGCAGGCTTTTTAGTTTTCCACCAATGAGTGTTGAGTGTGTGGGTTGACTTGAAATGTTTTTAAAATGGCAGCTTAGTAACACAGAGTACATCACCGATTTTGGAGACGGAAACACCCGCTGTTTTCTACCGATATTTCAAGATTTTAATTAATAATACTTGACTTTTGGTGTCTAATCCGTATTATTATAACTGATATAGGATGACCAGTACACCTGGTACCACCTGGGTCAAGTACGAATTGTTTGCGCCATTCAAGATCGGATTATACGAACAAAAGTTTTGAGCCCATATCGGGATTAACCCAGTTAAAAGTTTTAAGGCCCACTTTTATTGACTTCTTATAAGTTAAGTTACCTTCTTAATCAGATGCTTCGAGCAAACTGGTGAACAACTGAGAAGAAAAGAGGATTATTCGTCTTAGAAATACGAATTTCCTTCCTAAAAATGTACTTTCTGTTCAGACTGTTCTGGTTCAGTTCAAGTCAGGACTTTTATGATATCGAAACGAGAGGAATGTTTATCAGGGATTTTTAATACGAACTGACGATCTTTAAACTTTGCCTGTTTTGATTTCGGAAAAATTAATACAAAAATACATTTAGATATCAATTAGCGAACAAATCCTGATTTTTTTTGTTGTTTTTGGTTTTTTTTAATTCAATTATAAAAACAAAATAATGCCAGATTTTCAAATCTTTAAGCTCATAAATAGATCAAGAAACTCGTGTTATTTTCACAGGGTTTCTTCCCCCAGAAATTTCATACGCAACTTCCCTGACTTTTCCAGGTTTTTTAAACAAATTTCCCTGACCAATGACTACATATATATGTTGAAATAATTGAAATACGCTAACGTTATCCACGATTTTATAAAATCGACACGTGACAATATTTTTTTTTTTTTAAAAAATCACATTTAACGTAATTTATAAATTTCATATTCAACATCCCTGACTTTTCCTGGTTTTTAAACAAAATTCTCCGACCAATGACAATGTTAAAATATCTGAAATATGCCGAGTAATCCACGATTTTCTAAAATCGACACGTGACAATGTTTTGTAAAATAAAGTACATTTAACGTAATGTAAACAGCAAAAGTTTGGAAATTTTATTTAATCTGAGGGAGTAAATGTTAAAATGTTCCGAATTCTTATTCGGAAGTTGAAAATTTTGAAAATGTGTACTCGCGGAAAAGGCTGAAAACTTTGAAAAATATTTGTACTCGTCGGAAAATGTTGAAAATTTTACAAATCTGTATCGGAAATTTCGCGAATTTGTATTATAGGAAAAGATTGAAAATTTGCACTCGGAAAACATGGAAAATTTTTATAATTCGTATTCGGAAAATATGGAAAATTTTGCAATTATGTCCTCGGTGAAATTGTACGAATTTTTCTTCGGAAGCTGTTGAAACTTTTGCCGGAATTTTTACTCGGAAAAGACTTTGAAAAATGTGTAGTTCTCGTCGGAAAATGTTGAAAATTTTACAAATCTGCATTGGAAATTTCACGAATTTGTATTATAGGAAAAGATTGAAAATTTGCACTCGGAAAACTCGCGAAAAATATGCGCGTTTGTCTTCGCGGTAAACATGGACAATTTTTGTTATAATTCGTATTCGGAAAATATGGAAAATTTTGCAATTATGTCCTCGGTGCATGAAATTGCGCGAATTTGTCTTCGGAAGCTGTTGAAAATTTTGCAAAATTCGCACTGGGAAAATTTTAAAAGGACTCGGAATGTTTTAGTATATACTGTAGAACCTCCTAAATTGACCACTCCATATGTTGACCAAATTTCCATTGGTCACCATGCACGTTAATTTATGGGAGTTGGATCTCTATATGTTAACCACCTCCCTATGTTGACCATTTTGTTTTTGCCCTTGGGTGGTCAACTTACGGAGGTTCTACTGTATCTCCTCATTCATCGTATATACACTATATAGTAAATTGGAGGAAACTGTCTATTTGTTATAGTTGTAGTTTCGTAAACACTCCCACGTCACTCGAAAGATGTAGCGTGACACCCCTTATTCGTTTACCGTTTACAGTATCGTTTTACGCCTCAGTCGTTTGGCGCTTTTTAATGACTTTCCACACCCCTCGCCAATATACGTTTACTGTTTACTGTAATTGTAGACACAGTTAAGGGGAAGCGAATTTAAGGAGGGCTCAAATAAAATTTAGCTGCTAATTTCAAAGATGACGTCTGGACACCGGTCAATAACGTCGTCCAAATGCCCGAAATATTCATCCCAATTTGGGTATTTTGCATAGGAAATTATTGGGAAAATGTTAGTTTTGGATGAGCTGTTCCAATATATGTGCTATACGTGTTACATTCGTGAAGTGTAATTTAATACTTTTTCTCCTCCTCGACTTTTTTTGAGGGTGTCTTTGGGTGGTCTTCTTTTCATACGCCGAATTAACGATCATGGGGACTGGGGGAAGAAATTAAATGCCCAAAAGCTACAATGTATACACATGTACGTTAATGGAGTTGCTTTTTTAATTTCGTTATAGAAGAAGTTTTTGTAGACCCCGTTTATACGAAAACTGCATTAGGCAAATACCTATTTTTAATTGGCCTGAGAAAATGATGAGGAAATTTATAATATTTACATTTATATATCGTCTAATTTACTGTATGGGGCCGTTCATTATTTACATAGACAGCCAAGGGGGGGGGGAGGGGGGTGTCGTTTTATACACCATTGTCTACCCAAGGGAGGGGGGGGAGGTATATTGCAAATGTTTACATGGACTCTTTTTGCACTTCGCTTTTGCTAATTAAATTTACTAATATCTGAAATTTAAAAGATTCGCAGCATAAAAACAACCAATTCGTGGTTAAACATTAATGAATCAGGGTACCTCCTGATCTGGAAAACCTGGAAAAGTTAGGGAGAGCTCGGGAAAGAAGGCTTATTTAGAAACAGTCAGGGAAATTCAATGCAGGCGTGTTGTCGAGTTCCCATTATCCGAGTACAAATTTGCAAAATTCTGCACTTTTTTACGGAGTACAATTTAAAAAAATTTTGCTGGCTTTTTCCAAGTATATATATTTTCAACAATTTCCGAATACGGAATTGTCAAATTTTCAAAATATTTTCAACGCAATTTTTTTTTAATTTTTGCATTTTTTTCTGTTAATTTTCAAATTTTCCAACATTTTCCGAGCCCAAATTTTTAACATTTTCCGAATACAACATTTTCCCACGTTATTCTATGTTAATTTTCAAAATTGTTGTTAGTAAATTTTAAAAAAAAATATATTTTCGAGTGTCAATTTGTCACGTTGTCATTAGTCAAGGGAATATTTTCAAGACCTGGAAAAGTCAGGGAACTTGAAAATGTAATTTCTGGGGGGGGGGGGGTGATCCTGCGTACAACGTTCAACATTTTCCTAAACCTGTTAAGAGTGACCACCACTGTACACGTACAGGTGGCCACTGGTCACCATACGGAGAATTTTTATGAAGGAAATGTATACACTAGAAAAAACAATACACTATAAAGTGGTCAACATGAGCAGGTGGTCAGTTTTCCAGGTTTTACTGTACGTCGATCAGTACTGAATATCGTAATAATTATTGTTTATATTCTCGGAATATTCGTTCATTTTGAAGGTATTTCAAAATTATCAATTTCGAAAACTTTTTAATATTTTCCAACAGTATGTCGATTATACAAAATCGTGGTCATAGGTCAGGGAAAAATCAGGTTAGTTAAGTACGAAATTTGTGGGGGGAACCCTGATACATGTATAAATAATGGCTCGTACATCTAACTTAAGGGCCATTCAAAAAGAACGTCCTCATGTGGGGGTAGGGGGAGGAGGAAGCGTAAGTAAAGTCCCAATTTTGGTAAAATTTTAAGGACGTTCTTTTCGAATGGCCCCTTAGTGGCCTGAGAAATGTTCGGGCTATATTTAGCGGTCCTTAAGGGTAAAAATTAAGGTGGGGAAACACTGCTGATGTCCCCTTTTGGAGGAGGAGTAAAAGTAAATGGACAAAATGATTTCCAAGAAAACTGTTCTCGTCAAATAAACATATAAAGGCGTCATCGTAGCCATTATCATCCACGAGCAATGTTAGTAAAATTGGGATTTACGATAAGATCCCTCTTTTATTTGGCTTTGGCACGCCGACCTCTCGATGGAACTTATTTTCTTCCCCCTTACTGGATGATGGCACCCCCCTTATTTAGGCCAATAGAGTGTTACGTGCATTTTGGTTCCCTTATTTTTAATATTACCAAACACGGGTCCTTTGAAATGTCCTTCTTCCCCTTCCCCACCCCCACCCTTCTCCCTCTTGCATGTCTATTGTCTTCTTATTGAGTTGGGGATGGAGCCATCTTCACAATGGCCTGTCTGCCATCTTGTGACACGCCATTGAACTCTGCTCAGTGTCTGAACTGCAGAAAAAAGGACTCTTTTATTCATTTTTAAGAAGAAGGTTCCTCTTATGTTGTGTTATTTTTACGTCCTTTTATTACCCTACTCGCGTTTTTACGCAACCTCCCATTTATGAATCGTTTTTACGAACTTGAAATCCAGAAATCTCATTAAGAAGAAATGGCTTTATTAATTTTCGCTTTTTTCTTTTGCGAACTCGATTTTTAACGGGGTTTCCCCAGACCTGAAAAAGTCAGGGAGAAATCAGGGAAGAATGACTTTCTTTGTGAAAAATTCAGGAAAATTTAACGTATTTTCGCTCTTTTTTGCCAACTCGATTTAACGGAGTTCCCCCAGAACCTGGAAAACCTGAAAAAGTCAGGGAGAAATCAGGGAATAATGACTTTTTCACAAAAAAAGTCATTATTCCCTGATTTCGTTAAATGCAGGAAAATTTAACGTATATAGTTATAGGGTCCATTTGGAAACATTTTTACATCTTGACCCAGTACAAATTTGCAAAATTCTTAAGTTTCGACATGAGGTCAAAATTGCAAAATTCTCCACGTTTTCCGAGGACGAAATTGTAAAATTTTCTACGTTTTTCGAGGACAAAATTTGCAAATTTCTCCACGTTTTCCAAATACAAATTTGCAAAAACTTTCTATACGTTTTCCGAATACAACAAAATTGTGAAATTTTCAAAAACGTTTATTCACGCAATTTTTTTTTAATTTTCTAAGTTTCATTAGTAAATTTTGAAAAATATTTTACTGCATGCGTCGATTTTGGAAAGGGTCAAATTTGCAAAATTATCCACGTTTTCCGAGGCCAAAATTTGCAAATTTCTCCGCCGTTTTTTCCAAATACAAATTTGCAAAACTTTCTATATATATTTTCCGAATACAACAAAATTATGAAATTTTCCAAAAGTTTATTCACGCAAATTTTTTTTTTAATTTTCAAAGTTTCATTTATAGTAAATTTTGACAAATATTTTACTGCATGCGTCGATTTTTGGAAAATATCAATTTTTTTTTTGACATTATCATCGATTGGCCGAGGAATTTCTTTTAAAACCTGGAAAAGTCGAGGAATTTGACAATGAAATTTGTGGGGAAACCCTGTTTAATCATTCAGCCGTTGTTTAATTTCGGGAAATGGGGAATTTCCCCGAATTGGATGTGAAATGAATTAAGTTTTTGACATTTTGGACCTACTCGGTCTAGCTCCTCAGTGGGTGTCTTCTAATTTTTGGAAATAGTTTAATACCGATTAAAAACCTGGAAAAGTCGAGGAATTTGACAAAGAAATTTGTGGGGGAACCCTGTTTAATCATTCAGCCGTTGTTTTATTTGGGGAAATGGGGAATTTCCCCGAATCGGATGTGAAATGAATTAAGTTTTTGACATTTTGGGCCTACTCTGTCCTCCTCAGTGGGTGTCTTATAATTTTTGGAAATAGTTTAATACCGATTTATGTTCGATGCAGGTGTCCGATTTTGAGTACGTGCTCATTTAGGACATTGACGGATGCATTTTTGTCCGGAGGATTGACCACCCTTGACCCCAAAAGAAGACGAGACCCCCTGAAGAGCTCCATGCAGAATCAGGCCCTTACAATTCACGCTATACGTGATGCGTTTATTGGTACCGTATAACTTTTTACATTTCCTATACGACTTCATTAAACCAAAAAAAAAGTCCAATTATTGGTAAGTTATTAGGTTACACATATTGCGAATGTGGAACATCGACTTGAAAATTGAAAAATTTCAAATTGAATTATAGGTTTTTAAAGCGTCTCATTAAAAAGGTCGTTGAAACGAACATTTCAATTAAACGTACCATAACACGAACCTCGCTAAGAAGAACTGGCTTTTGTACTAATTCCTGATACACGTACAGTATAGTACCAACTATATACGTCCATTTTTAAGGTCACCGGAAGGACGAATAATGTTAATTTGCTCTTTGAAAACGAATTCCGATTTCGGATATGTATTACGATTTTTTCGGATAAAACGAACAGAATTGTCAAAATTCTGCAGGAGCTCCGAGAATATACTCGGAACCCCATAGTGAGATTCGTCTTAACGAGGTTCGGTCGCATTCCCTTATGGAAATGACAGGGTTCGATCTCCCAGACCTGAAAAACATGGAAGAATGGCTTATTTTGAAAAAGTCAGGGAAATTCAACGCAGTCATGGCGATTCAAAATTAATATTTCTATACACGGTTAGCTCAGGGCCCATTTTCTGAATAGAAATTTGCAAAATTTTCACCGTTTTCCGAGTACAAATTTGCAAAAAAATTTCCACATTTTCCGAGTACAAATTTGCAAAATTTTCCACGTTTTCCCAGCACAAATTTTCAAACATTTTCAAACAATTTTCAAAATTGTTCGTTAGTCAATTTTAGAAAAATGTTAGAGTCAATATTTACTGAAATTCGGACACTCGTAAAATATGTGATTTTTTCGCATTGTCACGTACGGCAATGAGTTCAGGTAAAAAAGTTTTAAAACCTGGAAAAAGTCAGGGAAATTGAAATTATAATTTCTGGGGGAATCCTGAACGAGTTGACTGTACGGGAAATTGATATTCAGCGAGCCGCTTCGTCTTAACGAGGTTCGACCGTATTCCAGAGGACTGGACATGATGTATGAGAAATTCGTCTTAGCGAGGTTCGGGGTCGCATTCCCCAGGATTGGACCGTTAATTTTGGTACAGTAAAAACTCTATTTTATGATCTAATTGATGCCAGGGGTGTTTCATAAAATCGAAAATTTCAGAGAATCGAGTTTGACATTCAAAACAAAAGAAAATCAATTTTAAAAAATATGAATCAATTAAGTCAATTAAGTTTTTTAAGTATTTTATCACATTACATGTTTATGTATATCACTTTTGTTGAGAAGGTTTGAAAAAATCATGAATCTTCTTCCGTTTCACCATCTTTATTTTTTTGTTTTTGTTAAAGCCAAATCCCTTATTTTTTTAGTTGAAATAGCTGGATTACTGCTACGAACAGGCCTCAAACAAGGTACCCTAACATATTTAATTAATTTTCACAAGGTTGAGGCCTGCGACAGCCAAAAAACGCACGGTATCATTCTGTCACTCTGTGTCTTACAAGCGTGCTTTCCGATTTCACAAAAACAAGGTTGGAGCTAGAAATTGTTGAAACTGGCAACTTGAAACTTGCTAGCTCAGCCTGCCTCGGCTAGACTGTATACCTGTTTGCGCATGCCGCAATTCTAATTCTGCTTATTGACGCTAGCGGATACCGATTATTTCCAGTCGCCAGAGACTGGAAACCGGGTTTATTCCGGCCGTACCCTATGGGGACAGCGCGTTATCAACTGTGCTATTTAGACTTACTTATTAGAAGTGTCTTAAAATGGTAGTGGTTAAAACAGTACCAACATTAGTAAGAGCTGTACTAACATCAGTAAGAGCTGTAATAACATCAGTAGGAGCTGTGCTAACACCAGTAAGAGCTGTATACTAACATCAGTAAGAGCTGTAGTGTACTAACATCAGTAAGAGCTGTACTAGCATCAGTAAGATCTTTACTAAACATCAGTAAGATCTCTACTAACATCAGTAAGAGCTTTACTAACATCAGTAAGAGCTTTACTAACATCAGTAAGAGCTGTACTAAGATCAGTAAGAGCTCTACTAACATTAGTAAGATCTCTGCCAACATCAGTAAGAGCTCTATTAACATTAGTAAGAGCTGTACTAACATCAGTAAGACCTGTACTAAAGAGCTGTACTAACATCAGTAAGAGCTGTACTGATATCAGTATAATTTTGTACTGTTCTATACTAATCCTTAGACCAAGGAACTCTCTAAATATTACTGCTATTAACAATAAATATGCAAATTAATAATTCACTGTAAATTCACAAGTTCTTCATCCAGCCAAATTTCAGAATTTATAATTCCTGAATTTTAATATACTGTACATCACCACATCAAGTGGTCGGAAAATATAATTGAATAATGCAGAAACACGACCATAAAACGTTTTGTGAGGGAAAACGACGTTTGGGCAACCATGTGCCTTTCTTCAAGTTTATTCTGTTGTACCAGGCTCTCGCCTGGTGATTTCCAGGTTTGTACTGTTCATCTCGCCTGTGTCATTTTTATTCTTTCATTGTGTGCCTACTGATTCACTAATTAACCCTTTGCTTTAACGTTAATTTTGACCCTTTTCTTGCTACACATAATGCAGCATCAT